>MU693521.1:41868-93977 GCA_026770625.1 Nicotiana glauca
AATCGTCTAACGAAAAGGTACGCTGGAAAGTAGGAATAGAGGAGGCACAGGCCTGCCATTAGAAGAAACCAAAGGCAATTAGTTCATCTTTGATTAGGTAGCCCGGTTAACCAGACCAGCTGGAGGGACTTCCTACCATAAAAGGAAAGGAAAGACTTGGGACCTGTGCTCCCTAACTTGGGAACTCATCTTATAGCGAAGGGAAGGAGCCGCTTTTTAGGTGACACTGCTATAGTGAAGAGTGAACCAAGACTCTTTTTATTTGAGATTTACCATGGGTTTCTGCTTCATTCAAGTCTTAATTCAAGGAAGGACAAGTCCTTATCATCCCGATCGGGATAGACGGGCCTGCCTCACTGCGGGTCAGCACATCGGGCTCTCTTTCTCCTTTCTGTCTATCTACAAGCGGAAGGCGTTAATGAAAATGTTCAAGTAAAATAGCCATCAAATGCAAATTGATGTTGAGATAGAGTCCTTACGGAGGTACTTCTATTATCATATGAGGCAGAATCAAAACCTGGAGATCAACCCAAGGACTAACTGTGGGAGAAAGGATTGGATTTCTGATTGCATGACTTGATTCCTCTTCTTCCAATGAGTGCTCGGGGGATAGAAAGCGAGGTGTCGGCAAGCGTGACGAGAGGGCGAGGTTTAAAGGAGGAAAGGCTTAGGGTGGATACCTAGGCACCCATAGATGAGGAAGGGCATAATAATCGATGAAATACTTCAGGGAGTTGAAAATCAGCATAGATCCGGAGATTCCCAAATAGGGCAACCTTTCGAATTGCTGCTGAATCCATGGGCAGACAAGAGTGAAGCAGGAGAACAGAAAGATCTTAGTAGCCAGAGAAAAAGAAAGCAAACGTGATTCCTGTATTAGCGACGGGTGAAATGGGAGCTGCCTAAATTGTGAAAACAAGATTGTGAGAGAGAAATACAAGCGTCGTGCAGTTAAGCAAAGCAGCCCGAATGCTGCACCCTAGATGGAGAAATTCTACTAGCCAAAACCATCACTAGCTTAGGCTCTAACCGCATGCCTATTGAAGAATGAGCCGCGACTCATAGGCAGTGGTTTGGTTATGGGAACCCACCGGAGCCATATCGAAAGCGAGTTTTCATAAGTCAATTGTCACTGCTTATGGAACCGAATCATAAGTGATCCCATAGGAAAAGATGCTCTCGAAGACACACACATGGAAACCTCATCTAATCATCCCAGATCATAGAATAGAAGAGATCTGGGTAAGGATGCTAAAAACGGGCCCCTCTAATGCAGACTGCACGGGACCGTCTACTAGCTTACAAGATTCCACTACGGTGGATCGACCGGCTTGTAGGCTCTATAGACTCACTGTCTTCACAACGAGAGTAGTTTACTACACGTATGGCCTCCTTTAGCCTTATCTTAAACGTTGTCTCTGTGGCCTAAAGTGCTCGTCTTTTTTATCCCTAGAACTTTTGATCTCTTCCGCTCCGTTTGTTTCGAGCTCGCGAGTGAAGTTTTGCAATGTCAAGTATCTTTTCTTTCAACTGCGTTTGGTGATCACTCTTGGCTAATATAGGTAGGTCCAGATCTAGCTAGTGTTCAGAAGTCACTTAAGAGATTGAATATGAGTCCTATTAGAATAAGCTGTAGCCGCAAAGAGATAGAGATTCGCATTGTAAGAAGGGAACCATAGCAGCTGATAAAGGCTGCTGGTGGAGCCGGAGAAGAACCGGGCAAAGGGTTGGGTCCTTAACTATGTACTAAGTACCAAAGCTACTGGAGCGACTTCCTTCGATTGGACCTGCAAATCGAATGAATTGTAACACTCGTAATGATCTATTTTACAAAGAGTCCATTGGATTTCGGAAGCTCATACCATTGGTCAGGCACAATTCCCTAACTTAAGAAGATGGGGGCGTGCCCGCTAATAACTAGGGATTCTAACCTATCTTATGCTTTCTTTTGCTTAGGTTTTGGATAAAAAATGTGCAAAAGTATCCCCAAAACTAACTTATTGTGCTTGTTTGCAGGGTTCAGTCAAAATGAAGCAAGAAAGTCATAACTAAACCTGCAATAGTTCAAAGCTGAGCTAAAAGCACTGACAGTGATGAAATAGTGTGGCCGCGGAAGGTTCATCGTTCCGCTACCAGCGGAAGTGATATTTAGAGAAGGTACTTTTGGGTACAACAGATACCGCTGACCGCGGTGAAATAGAGCAGTAGCAGAATACTTGACGCGGTCGCGGTCCCAATTCCACTAAGGTCAAAATTGAGAATTAGAGAACTGGAAATTTGAGCTCAAATGAAGAATGCGGTCCGCGAACATATTACGCAGTCGCGGTTGAAGACAACGCTGAGGTGGTTTCTTTTACACTCTCTGCAAAATCAAGTCCAGTCCCAGTCCAAAAGAGAAGAACCGTTGTCCGCGCTTGCTTTTGCGCGGCCACGAAAGTTCAAGCACTGAGGCGCCCATTATTAGGATGTCAGTGGAACCACCGTAGGGGCATTTTTGTCCAGTAATTTCAGATGTGTATAAATAGATCTTTTTCAAAATTTTAGGGTATCTTTTGTTTGGAGAAGCACGTGAACAGCCATATTTTACTTCTTAGAGTAATTTTAGAGCATCTTTAGCTATTAATCTTAGATTTTACTCTTATAATTACTTTTTATGGCTTACATTTTATCTCCATCTTTGATTTCTACCTTTATTATGAGTAGCTAAACCTATTACCTAGGGTTGTGACCCAACCCTAGTGTGGGTATTTAATGAATCTTCAAGTGATCGGCTCCAACCCTATACCACTATAGAATGGGAAAGAGTGGTTGATGCAGCTTTTACCCGGAAGGTCAGGATCGATATCCACAAGGAGCTAATATTGGTTGGGAGTTGGGGTTCTATCTAATCTAGTCTGTGTGTTGTTCTTAATTGCACTTCTAACCATGCTTTGTTTTGTTGCTATTCTACTTTTAATGCTACTGAATGCTGAAAATAATCTAAATACATTATTTTTGTGGGGGTTTTCTCAACTAATAAAAGGCACTAGGGAAGTGACTTACACCTAGGTGAGCATCTAATGTGGTCTAAATCGTAGGACAAACTTGTTATAATTGCGATCATGATATAACTATTGCACATAATTACTCTCTATACCTCTCGGTAGTTTGAGTGACTTTGCCCTAATTGGCTTTCCCAAGACCAATTGGGTGTTCGAATAATGCAAGCAAAATTGGCTCAAGTCGGGTATTACTATCTCTAGGTTTAACCCTTTAATTGGGGCTATCAATTCATGAATACACCCCAATTCCTTGTTAGCCTGCATTTCCTAGACTTAGTCTCTCTTTCTCAAGAAGAGTCTAAGTCATAAAGGCACGAATCAATGTTTACAACCACCAATTCAATAATTAAATCCTGAATCAATCTAAATATCATTAACCCATAAACAATTAAGCCCTAAAATTAAAGACTTATTAAATACCCATACTACGCAACCCTAGCTAATGGGTTTAGCTACTCATAATCAAGGTAGAAATCAAAGATGGAGGTAAAATATAAGCCATAAAAAGTAAAATCTAAGATTAATAGCTAAAGATGCTCTAAAATTATCCAAGAAGTAACATACAGCTGTTCATGTGCTCCTCCAAACAAAAGATACCCTAAAAATTTGAAAAAGATCTATTTATACACAGCTGAAATTACTGAACAAAAATGCCCTTACGGAGGTTCCGCTGATAGCGTAATAATGGGCGCCTCAACTCTTGAACTTTTGCCGCCGCGCAAAAGCAAGCACGGACCACGTTCACTTTTGGACTGGGACTAGACTTGACTTCGCTGGGAGTGTGAAAGCAACCGCCTCAGCATTGTCTTCAACCATGGTCGCATAATATGTTCGCGGATTGCGCTCTTCATTTAAGCTCAAATTTCCAAAGAACTAATTCTCAATTTCGCCCTCTAAGCATCAAGAGTTGACTCAACTCATCAAGGAAACTCTTTCTACTAACTAGGTCATTGTGGAACTCATACTCATACTCATCGACTGTCCATATGCAAACCTCACTTTAGATTGCAGCACTTAGAACGAGGATTGTGGAAAAAACACTCATCTCTCTCAAGGGAAGGTCACAAGTCCGGCTCTAAGTACCATAAGCTTGACCCTTCTATAAATCACCACTAATGTAAGATCACTCAACTTGAAATAAAATAGGGTTTTTGTGGGAATGTAATGAAGCATTTTGGTTCAAGGTAGGATATATCGGTCTATGGAGGTTTCATCTTTCCTTAAGCACTTTTTTTTTTCATTTCGGCTCACATTTTCTTGACTTTTATAGTCATTTTGCTTCTTCCTTAGGGGACTAGAGAGACACATTGTCACTCTTTCTTATTCATGTCAATCTTTTTTCTCCTTTCTAATCATTCCAAGCATTTCATCTTTGTTTTTATTGAATCCCTTCAATTTTTCTATATTAGTCACTTTCGTTTTGACTTTTTGGCTTTTATTTCTTTTTCTTTTTGCCTTCCATTTTTCATTTTGTACCTTTTATCACTTTTGCATTCCTCGTCTCTTAGCCCCAAACTTATACTTTTGCAAATTGTGCTACATAAAGATCGGGTGCCAAGAGAGGATCATTTTAGAACGGATAAAGGCTTGTATCATGTTTATTGAAAGAACACGGGCTACGGTTCAATGGGTTTGACTAGGGATAACATATTTGGTGGGCTATGTATGCTTTCAAGTATCAATTTGGATCAAGGATAGCCTATAATCATTTCTCAAGTCGAGCTACACTTAGGATTTCGCTTAGACAAACATTTAGGGCAAGTTCTAGACTTATTGGCACGAGACTTGGACTTGAAAATCAATACCTCACCGCACAAGCTATTGGATTGTTAAAAAGACAGAGTCGAGGGCCCACAACAACCTTAGCTAAGATTTGAGCAACACAAATGGTCCCGAGAAACCACTCGATGATTGATAAGTCAACACAAGAGTCTAAAGGTCACTCTATCACCATCCTTTACACATCAATTTGTTTCTAACCACAAGGTCAAGGGTAAATGTGTTAGGCCCAAGTGAAGCTTTGCCTGAGACACTAGTATCCATTTGCTACTATTTACACAAAATTAAAAATAAAACGAACTCAAATCCTTAAGAAGGTTGTCATTCCATCCATCATCAGGAAGAGCCTTCCGGTTCACACAAATTACACATTTGGAAAGAATCATGGCATTAAGAAAATCAAAGGCTTATTGATCACTAAAGCTTGTAAAAGTAAGAAGCTACAAATTGAAAAAGAAACTACTAAATGAAATAAGAAGCTATGTGTAGACGTGTAATTTTTTACCCTCCCGAGATTTTACACACTTTAACATTTAAATATTTAGTTTAGGTCTAATATAGCTATTTCAACTTGTTTTGACTCTTTTACTTTATTTTATCACAAAAAAATAAAAGTTACAAAAATAGTTTCGTTAATGTATTGTAGTCACACTATTTTACTAGAGATTTTATTCTTACATAATCTTGAAAAATACCAAAAACAGTTTCATTTTAGGTTTATCTTTAATAGTTTATTTTAATTAATTAGGAGTAATTTTATATTTTTATATGTTCTTTATACTATTGTACAAGAAGAATTGGATTTTGGTCTATTTTATGAATTTTAATTTTTAGCTCAATTTTAATTCACTAATACATAGACTCAACCCAAAGCCCATAAATCCAAACCCAATACCCCTAAAACCCTAAAAAGACACTTAAAAACTCTTCATTTTATTCTCTTAACCTAACAAAAAAAGAGGAGACACAACCTTCAGCATAATACACAAGACCCAATAGAACTAAAACAGTCGTTTTTCATCTTCAGCACACCCCAACGAGATACCTTCATCTCTCATGCACAAACCAATAGAAGTAGACCGCCACCCTCCCTATTTTGAACCGCGAACCAGCCGCCCAAACCCGCCAAACACTCACTGGAACTCCTCCAGCGGCACCAGGTTTAGACGTAACCATAGTCGTCGTCCGCCATCAGACCCACCGGAAACCAGCAACAATGATACGCCAGAGAAATCAGCCACCCATTTTCAAAACAAACCAGTTAGATCGAAAACCAAGAAAAGGTTTACGAAAATCTGGACTTCCAAGAGGTTTTGGAGGTCGAAATTCGCTGCTTGATTGCAGAGGTTTTACGGTCCTGTGCGATTTCAGTCAAAGTGTTTTGGTCCGGGTTTCCACTCATATACGACTGCTGTAATTGGAAAAGCTGTCACATTTGAGGTCAATTTCTTTCTCAATTTCTTTCTCTAATCTTAAATTTCCTCTATGTTTCCTAGTTATTAAGTTTTGATGATTATGAATTATGTGTAGTTGTTATGCTTGTTTCGTTGCTTGTCTGAGACTCTCGTGATTTGGTTCATTTATGTCGAAAATTTTTATTGATACATTCATGTGTCATGTGGAATAGTTATTTTTATTTTGGTTTGTTTGTTTGTGTTTGTGAATTCGTAAAGAAGACTATTACTGAAGTGGACACAATAAAGACAAGATTTTGGATATATAGCATACCTGTACTAATATACAGTTTTATTCGTTTCCATTTTTAAATAATTAATACTGTACTACACTTAGTAGTTGAAAATTGGAGTGACTTTTAAGGTATATTAATAGACTAGAAAAAATAATTATTTGAGGTTAAAGCCAAATGATTCTCTTCGGATTGAGGTACACAGTAATTTCACCCATAAACATGATATGATTTGCTTTAGGAAAGGTTTGGATTCTCAGATTTATTTGGTTATGTACTCTTCCTAATTTGGGGCAGTTATATTCGTCCTAATAATGGGCATATTTAATACATATCTTGTATCACATAGTATTGAACCTTTACACCAAGTTACATGATATAGGGTACTTAGTTTAGAGACATAATCACAATTTTAGGTACACTTCAAAATTACGCCTTAATCAAATATTTGTAAAAATACTTTAGGCGCGATTAATAATCATTGTGACTATGTGTACGGTTCTCATGGCATTGTCATGATACATAAATCCAAATTCGGGTGCATTTCATGTGACCCGACCACAACTTGAAGTAATGTTGTAGATCGTGGTTACGGTTCCCGTGACGCGATTCGAATCGTGTACAAAAATAAATGAGTGCGAGACAATCGTGACTTGTTCCAGAAAATAATTCTATAAATATTAAAAGCGGTTAGAAAGTTAAAAAAATCACATAGGTTTAAAATATGTAATTAATCATATAATTAGGCTAATTATTAATATTTAAGCGATCGTGCTAAAACGACGGAACCCGGAATGTCTAATACCTTCTCCCGATTTAACAGAATTCCTTACCCGAATTTTTGTGTTCGCAAACCATAAATAAGAGTCAACTTTCCTCGATTCATGATTTTAAACTGGTGACTTGGGACACCATAAATTATCCCAAGTGGCGACTCTGAATTTGATATAAATAATCTCGTTTCGGTTATTGTCACTTTAATTGGAACAACTCCCCTATACCCTCTCTGGTAGAAAAAGGAGGTGTGACAGCTCTGGCGACTCTGCAGGGGATAAGAACCCAGAATCTCTGGTTCAAGGTCAAGAATTTTAGCTTAGAATGATTGTTATATTTGGATTTTATTTATTATCTAATTTTTATTACATGCTTGGGCCTAATGTGCCAAATGCCACTTTTTACTACTTTGATATTATTTGAACTGTATATAAACTGCTGTGAAACCCTTCACTTCTAATCTTCTGGGAAGTGCACGCTGGCGTGACTTTTTTTCTGTTAGTGTCATACCCTAATTTAGAATGAGGATCGGATCAGTTACAAAGCCGGATGGACTTTTGGTTCTCGGTACATTTCCCCCTCTCGGCTCGAGTTGTCCGCTCGGTAAGCCAGGTATAGAACAATACACCACAAATTTAAACCTAGAATAACATAGCCTCATGTCGGATCCCTAGTAGGAATGCTTGTTTGCATCACGTGCATTTGACTTTGGGAACTCAACGCAGGGGTTGGGTCCAACTAGGACAGGCGTACCCAAAATAAAAGATCATCCTGATGCATCCTATGTTCTACATGTTAAAATCTTCAAGGGTAAAAGGGGTCATTTGGCGGACCCATGAGGGACGAGGGTAAATGAGAAAGAAAAGAGGCTGAAGTATAAAAATGAAGCAAGTAGGGCTTATATTTTTCTTTCACAATTTGTTTTTTCAAGAAAAAGAAAAAAATAAAATGAAAATGAAAAATCCAAAAAAGATTTTGCACTTTCCCATTATTTTCCAAAAAAACATCAATAAAAAAAGATTGATTTTTTTATTCAATTTTTAGAACTACGCTTGGTTTGATTCATGAGGGACATGATACATAGGCAACCTACATAGGGTTCGATCTAATTATTTTTTAAAACTAAAAGAAAAAGAAAGAGAGGAGGAAACAAAAAAGATTGATATTATGGGATGTGAGAAATAAGAGGAAAGAAAAGAGTGATAATTAGGGGAAAAGAGGAAGGAAAATGAGCAAGTCAAGAGTGCTAGAAAAGAAAAAGAAAGAGAAGATTGAAATGAACAAATTGGGATGATGCCATATGACCTTCATACCTTCAAAGCCATTTTAGAATCGATAACTGTGACTAGGTGCATTTCACATATAGTAAGATTATCTTATGTTAAATGCTCTAACACTAATATGATGACTTTATTTTGCTCCTCTCTATTATATTCATTATAGCAAGAAGAGTGGTTGGTTTGTGGTTCTTAAAGTGGTAACTCTTCTCAACAACATAAAGTTGAAAGGCAATGGCAGATGACAACAAAATTGAGTTGGTTGATACTAGTGCCCAAAATCAATTGGTTGAACATGACATGGGTTGGTGGAAGAGGTAAGGATATTAAGACAACACATGGCAGACATGTATCGGGTTTGGATGACTGGGAAGGAAGCACCCCCCACCACCTAGATTCCTAGATGCTACCCTTACCCAAACTCCGATCATTGTGCCAGATGATCCCCCACACGCTCCATATTCTCCCACTTATCACAGCTTTCCCAACCACCCTAGTAGCTCCCTCAATCGTCCTCCAACTGCCTTTCCCAAAAATTGTCCTTCTGTCATATCCAGTATTCCCATGATCACAACTTCTTAACAATCTTTCCTTCATAGATCCAACAATGAACACCCACTCAAAACTCATTATACCCAATATTACCCCTAAGAGGTTGCCCACAAGGTCCCTGACTAATACAATCATGGCTTTCGGAATGAGCCTCATGTTAAAAATGAAAATTTAACAAGAAAAGAAGGGCGAGATGAGATATTCAGAAAACTGAAAGGTATAGAAAAATCCTTAAAGAACATGCAAGGGATGGAAAATCAGATTAGCATGTCTTACAATGACTTATGTATGTTCCCTGATATTCATTTGCCCGCGGTATTTAAAATGCCAAAGTTAAACTTGTTTGATGGGCGTGGAGACCCAATAGCCCATCTGAGGGTTTATTGCAGTGAAATGAGAAGTGTTGGCGGGAAAGATGAATTGTTGATTGCATATTTCAGTGAGAGCCTGAGTGGGGAAGCTCCAGATACCACCCGCCAAGTCCCTAGCAGGTGGTACGCATGGGACGATATGTCTCAGGCCTTTTCCCGGCACTTTCAGTATAATATAGAAATTGTCTCGGATCGCATGTTCCTTACCAAGGTGGAAAAGAAGCCTAATGAAAGAATTAGGGATTACGGGCTTAGATGGAGAGAGCAAGCTACCCGATTCAATCCCCCGATGGAAGAAGACGAGATGGTCAAGTACTTTCTTCAAGCTCAAGAGCCAACTTACTTTGGTCATTTGATCTCGGCTGTAGGTAAGCCTTTTAATGATGTGGTAAAAATGGGAGAAATGGTAGAAGAAGGGCTGAAGTCAAGCAAGATCATGAGCTATTATGCTGCAAAAGCCACAACACAAGCAATTCAGAACAACACACGAAGCTTGCTGGGTCAGAAGGAACATCATGATGTTTCCATGGTTGTCTTAGGATCACGACATGGTTCAACGTGTCTGCCTTACCAATATACTCAGACTCAATCCCAACCCCAAACCTATCCCCAAGCTCCACATAATCCACCATAGTATTATCCTCCGAACAACATCCGGTCATCGGTCCAACCACTGGTTCACTCCTTATAGTGAGCACCAACACCTCATAATGCACTTTCGCCTTCACAATATTTTCGAGCATCCAACAACCCTAGAAAACAGGGGTATGGAGGGGAACAAAGGAAAAGAAATAGTTTCAAGACAATCAGATAATCCTACACAAGGCTGTTATAAAAGTTAAAACATTCTGGCCTAATTGAGCCACTCCTCACCCATAGACAAAAGGTTTTGATCATACTGTACGCTGAATGTACCACTATAATATCCAAGGTCATAGCATTAATGATTGTCATGCTTTGAAAAGAAAAATAGAAATATTGATTCAAGAAGGGATAATTGTGATCCAGGATAGTGATACCCAGAATATCGTGCAGAATCCTTTACCTGCACATGATGATGCACACTTTGTGGGGATGATGCATGGTGACAGGGAGTATGAGAATCCTCTTAGGAACTTGCTGACTGAAGTTAATCATATTGAAGATGGTAATGGTATTGATAATATTGATATGGAACTCAGTGGCTAGGATGTCTAGCTTGGTAATTGGAAAGACGTTCCTTTCTTAGCTAGCCAAGGGGAGTCCTGGTGGTTTATTTTGTTGTCATTTCTGTTGTCCCAGTTATTTCAGGTTAGTAATACGGATATTTTCTTGTGGTTGAAACCCTTCTATCCTTTTATTTTTCCTAGTTTGTTTAGTCAAAGTAAATCATTTAACGTTATCTAGGTTTGTTCCAGGGTTGTAACCCCAAATTAGTTTGCTTGTTTTGTTGTTTGAAACCCTTCATCATCTGTTTAATGCAATCTCTTATTTTCTGTTATTTCTAGTCAGTTTTGTTTAGTTCTCTTTTCCTTTTTATTATCTTTTCATGCTGATTCTAGTGACATGACATGTACACGTAATTCTAGGCCTGGTCTTAAAAGTTAGTCTAATTATGAAGCAATAAAATAATTTTGAAGATGATAGGGATACTTGAAGGAAATAAGTACAGATTTAGACATTTTAAGATCATTTGAAGCCCGAACTGTGTGAAACTGGAGCATATAATTTGGGAAGTTAATATGATGACAAGAATTTGTTACGAAAGAGTGTGTCCCAACAATTTGAAGTGAGTAGTTTTGAGTTCAAGTAAACCTCAACTCACAAGATAAAGACAAGGAAGTTTGTTCACAGACGGAGGATATCCATCGTGAAGAAGAAATCACCCAATAAGAGTTCTGTACTTGACAAGGCACTAAAAAAAAGTGAAAGGCATATCAGTGATATCAATAACGAAGGGCAAAAGAAATATTGAGCATGATCTTTTATTTTCATCCTCAAGTTGTAGGTATTGTACTTGGCTTTTTCAGAGATTGGGAGGCCATCTTTCAGCTACCCAAATACTGTATACCATTCAGTACCCCTTTTGAGCAAGTGCTAATTTTCTTGATCTCCCCTCTTTTGGAATCAAGTCAGAGTCATAATAAGAAAAGAAAAAAAGGTTACATGTCCCCATAGGTTTTTTCTAGAAAGTTCATTCTAAAAGAAAAGTCAAAAAGGAAAAAAAAATCAAAAGAGAAAATAGAAAAAGAAAAATAACAACAAAAAGAGTAGTCTTTTGAACTAGGTTCGACCTAATTCTTGTCACCACAAGATACGTAGACAGTCTATAGTTTAGTCATACCAAATAAAATATTTTATAATCCCACGAAGTCGAGGGTGGGGCAGTCTTTCTTAGAAATTCCATCTCAAAAAGAAAAAAAAAAAAGAATCAAATTCCCTTGTTTTAGATATTAGGGCAAAGTTTTATAATGGATTCCAAAAGTTGTAGATAAATTAACCCTTTTGTCTTAGTTATTTTGAGCCTTTATGATATCCCTTCTTTTTAACCCTGTCCAAAATCAACATTATAGTCCAAAAGACCTCCCAGATAATCTTTGAGAGTGTCGAGTCAGGCATGCCAGGAGCATAGGATATTTGTATCGTGGTTAATGCCTTGTTATCTACAAAATTAGAGGAAAAAAGAAGAAAGGAAAAAAATAAGAGAGTCTTATCGGCAAAAACCTTCACAGACATCATTAGGGGACGGTAAGTTGAGAGAAAAAATAAAACGAAAGAGGCTTGATGGTGAAAACCCTTCGGGCACTATAAGTCGAATAAGGACCATGAATCAAATAGGATAATTGTAGCATGGAAGCCCAATTTCATGACTCAGAGGTACAACACGAGTTGAACATTAGACTTGCTTGACAGATTAGGCCACTTAATCCAAAGGCGCATGTCATTGGTCATTAGAGTTAGTATCCACATCTGATAAGTTTCTACTTTGTAATTTTCTTGTTAGGTATCAACTCTTTCCATTGTCCCTTATTCTGTTCCCTTTGTTTTGTTTACTCCCTCTTCTTGAGTCTGTTTGGTCAGAACAAGTGAGAAATGACTTCAAATTTCCTACCAGCCTTCCAATTGCACAAAACGGAATCTGGCTAGCACATCAAACGACATAAGTTAGGAAAGAACATTATGCGCACGGAGTGGGTGGAAATTAACGTGCTTTGGGATTCATGTGAAATACAAAGGTTCGGTATATGGCAATTTATGAGCACATTGCAACAGATAGAGGGTGTCGGGTTTGAACGGATCAAAGGTATTTTCTGTGATAAGGGTGACAGAGAAAGTGGTTAGTCAATAAAAAGCAAGGTCTTTCGAGTTGAAATCAAAGTTATCATGGGAAGTGAAGGAGAAATCGTCCTCAAAGTCAAGTCCATAAACCAACTACCATGTTTTAATTCACAAGTTTTCTTTGTTTGAACCAGAGACAAAGACTATGTCCAAATCAAAGCTTGGAAGCTTGAATTTTTCAAGTGTTGTGCCCACATTGTCAGCACAAAGGCTATTTGAGGAGGTTTTAATTGCTACGCATTCCCCTAGTTAAGAAGGTATTTACCTCCTGCACATTTTCCCTAGTCGAGAAGAATTGTACCTCCTAGGCATTCTCCCTAGTCAGAAGAGTTTTTAGCTTTCTTTAAGCTCAGGATCCTCCTGGATAATGAGATTGAATTTAAAATTCTCAGGACCCTCCTGCATAATGGGATTTAAACTCAAGTTCTCAGGACTCTCTTGGATAATGGGATTTAGTTTTAAGTCCGTCTGGACCCTCTTGGATAATGGGATTTAGTTTTATGTTTTTAAGAGCTTCATAGATAATGAGATTTAGCGTAAGTTTTACCTTTAGGAATTAGAATTTTGCTTTGAAGTTTTAACTCTTAAGATGAGATTTAATTTTAATCTTCTGGGCCCTCCTGGATAATGTGATTCAGCTTTTGAATTCTTATAGCTCTCTCGGATAACATGATTTGATTAACATTCACAGATGTTCCTGGTACCAAACTGGGGCAGAAAAGTTTGTTTTGTTTTGTTTTTTTTTTATTTTGTCACAATGCAGGTACCCACCTGAAAAATAAGGGAATTAATTTAAAGTTTAAGCTGCAGGCACCCACCTGGAAAATAAGGTAATTTATTTCAAGTTTAAGTTGCAGCACTTGGAGAACAAGGGAATTCATTTCAAGTTTAAGTTGCAGGCACCCACCTCGAAAACAAGGGAATTCATTTCAAGTTTAAGTTGCAGGCGCCCACTTGGAAAACAATGCAATTTATTTCGAATCTTAAGTCAGCATCAGGCGCCCACCTGGAAAATAATGGAATTTATTTCAAGTTAAGTTGTAGGCGCCCACCTAGAAAATAAGGGAATTTAGTTCGAATTTTAAGTCAGCATTAGACACCCACCTGGAGAACAAGGAAATTCATTTCAAGTTTAAGTTGCAAGTGCCCATCTAAAAAACAAGGGAATTTATTTTGAATTTTAAGTCAGCATCAGGCGCCCACCCGGAGAACAAGGAAATTCATTTCAAGTTTAAGTTGCAGGCGCCCACTAGGAAGACAAGGGAATTTATTTCGAATTTTAAGTCAGCATCAGGCGCCTACCTGGAGAATAAGGGAATATATTTCAAGTTTAAGTTACAGGCACCCGCTTGGAAAATAAGGTAATTTATTTCAAACTTAATGATGTAGCAGGCGCCCACCCGGAGAATAAGGGAAGTCATTTCAAAATTTAATTCAAGTTAGAAGTACCAGAAGCTCGCGACAAGAATGTGAGTCGTTAGTCCGAGATGACCAACAGAAGTAGTCTTGATCCAGAATAAAAAAAAGAAAAAAAGGGAAGTGAATCCAAAATGCTGAAGCAGAGAAAGATGTGAACTGCTCAAGATATGATTGAAGTCACGAGAACTACATGTCCAGTCTTGATTCAAAAATGCTGAAGAAAAATGAGCTAGCACCTGCAGCTAGTAAGCGTCAAGTTTCAAATCTAAAGTTTGCATGAAGAACCATACAAGAGTGAAGATCAAGCTTCAGAAGACTTATAGATAGGAACCTTGTAACTCATAGTTGACAGGCTTAGTTAGTCTTTTTTATTTTTTATTTTGATGTAATAACAGGACCGCGGATCGGACCCTCGACGAAACGGTACCTCAATCAGCTCTCCACCTCGGTATACTCCATCACTGTTCTTACTTCTGAACTACATGTGGCATGATTCCTTTATAGCTAAGGATATATAGGTAGCTCTGATACCAGGGCTTGGTCACATTCTCCTTTCTTTTAGCTTTTGGTCTCTCTAAAGGGTTGGGTCAAAATACTTGTCTTAGTGGTTTATTTTATTGTCATTTCTGTTGTCTGGGTTATTTCAGGGTTGTACTCCGGATTTCGTCTTGTGACTCAAACCCTTCTATCCCTTTATTTTGCTTAGTTCATTTAGTCGTAGCACCCCTTCTAGTGTTATTTAGGTTTTTCCAGGGGTTATAACGCTAGTGTATTTTGCTTGTTTTGTTGTTCAGACCCTTTCACCATATGTCTAATATAATTTCCTGTTTTCTGTTATTTCTAGCCAATTTTTGCTTAGTTCTCTTTTCCTTTTATAGTCTTTTCATGCTGGCTCTAGTGACATGACATGCACGCATAATTCTAGGCCTAGTCTTAAAAGTTAGTTTAATCATGAAGCAATGAAACAATTTTGAAGATGAGAGGGACATTTAAGGGAAATAAGTACAAATTTGGATATTTTGAGATCATTTAAAGTCCGAACCATGCGAAACTGGGGCAGATAATTTGGGGAGCTAATATGATGACTAGAATTCGTTAAAGGATAGTGCATCCCAGACAATTTGAAGCAAGCAAATTCGAGTTCAAGTGCATCTAAAGTTACAAGATAAAGTCAAGAAAGTTTTCTCCGAATTGACGGAGGATATCTATTGTGAAGAGGGAATCTTCCAACGAGGGTCTCTACTTGACAAGGCACTAATAAAGTGGAAGGCATATCAGTGATATCAATGCCGAAACTGCAAAAGAAATATTTTGCATGATCTTCCTTTTTCATTCTCAAGTTGCATATGTTGTACTTAGCATTTTAGAGACTGGGAGGCCCTCTTTCAGCTACCCAAACACTTTATACCATTCGGTACCCCTTTTGAGCCTGTGCTAATTTTCTTGACCTCTCCTCTTTCGAAACCAAGTTAGAGTCATAAAAAGAAAAGAAAAAAAATCATGTCCGCATAGGATTGTTTTAGAAAGTTAATTCGAAAAGAAAAGTCAAAAAGAAAAAAATCAAAAGAGAAAATAGAAAAAGAAGAAAAAGAAAAAGAAAAAAAAGAAAAAAGAAGAATAGCAACAAAAAGAAAGCATCCTTTTGAACTACATTCGACCTGATTCTTGTCACCACAAGATACGTAGGTAGCCTTAAAGTTCGATCGCACTAAATAAAATATTTCATAATCCCACGAAATCGAGAGTGGGGTAGTCTTTCTTGGAAATTCTATCTCAAAAAGAAAAGAAAAAAAAGAATCACATTCCGTTGTTTTAGAAATTGGAGCAATGTTTTAGAACGGATTCCAAAAGTTGTAAATAAATTAACCCGTTGTCTTAGTTACTTTGAGCCTTTATGGTATCCCTTCTTTCTAACCCTGTCCAAAAGCCGCATTACAATCCAAAATACCTCCCATATAATTTTTGAGAGTGTCGAGTCAGACATGCCAGGAGCATATGATATTTCTATCGTGGTTAATGCCTTGTCATCTCCAAAATCAGAGACAAAACAAGAAGAAAAGAGAAAATGAGAGTCTTATCGGTGAAAACCTTCACAGGCACTATAAGGCGACGGTAAGTTGAGAGAAAGAGCAAAATGAGAGAGGCTTGATGGTGAAAATCCTTCAGGCACTACAAGTCAAATAAGGACCGTGAATCAGATAGGATAATCGGAGCATTGAAGCCTAGTTTCACGACTCAGAGGTACAACAAGAGTTGAACATTAGACTTGCTTGACAGATTAGGCTGCTTAATCCAAAGGTGCATGTCATGGTCATTAGAGTTGGTATCCACATCTAATAAGTTTCTACTTTGCAATTTTTTTGTTAGGTATCATCTCTTTTCATTGTCCCTTACTTTGTTTCCTTTGTTTTGTTTACTCCCTCTTCTTGAGTCTGTTTGGTCAGAACAAGTGAGAAATGACTTTTGAAATTTGCTACTAGTCTTCCAATTGCACAAAACGGAATCTGGCTAGCACATCAAAGCGGCATAAGTTAGGAAAGAATAGTATGCGCACTGTGTGGGTGGAAATTGACGTGCTTTGGGATTCATGTGAAATATAAAGGTTTGGTATATGTCAATTTATGAGCACAATGTAATATATAGAGGGTGTTGGGTTTGAATAGATCAGAGGTATTTTCTGTGATAAGGGTGACAGAGTGGTTAGTCAATAAATAAGCAAGGTCTTTTGAGTTGAAATCAAAGTTATCATAGGAAGTGAAAAGCAACCGCTTTCAAAGTCGAGGCCACAAACCAACTACCATGTTTGAAATCACAAGTTTTCTTTGTTTGAAACAGGGACGAAGACTATGTCCAAATCAAAGCTTGGAAGTTTGAATTTTTCAAGTGTCATACACATATTTTGTCAGTACAAAGGCTGTTTGAGGAGGTTTTAATTGCTAGGCATTCCCCTAGTTAAGAAGGTTTTTACCTCCTGCACATTTTCCCTAGTCGAGAAGAACCGTACCTCCTAGGAATTCTCCCTAGTTAGAAGAGTTTTTAGCTTTCTTTAAGTTCAGGGCCCTCGTGGATAATATGATTTAAGTTCAAGTTTTAAGGATCCTCCTGAATAATGGGATTTAATTTCAAGTTTTCAGGACCCTCCTGGATAATGGGATGTAGTTTTAAGTTGCCAGGACCCTCCTGGATAATGGGGTTTAGTTTTATGTTTTTAGGACCTTCATAGATAATGAGATTTAGCATAAGTTTTACCTTTAGGAAATAGAATTTAGCTTTCAAGTTTTCACTCTTAAGACGAGATTTAATTTGAGTTTTTAGGGCCCTCCGGGATAATGGGATTTAGCTTTTAAATTCTTAGATCTCTTTCGGATAACAGGATTCGATTAACACTCACAGATGTTCCCGGTACCAAACTGGGGCAGAAAAGTTTCTTTCATTTTTTCTGTTTTATTGTAATAGCAGGCGCCCACCTGAAGAACGAGGAAAGTCATTTCAAGTTTTTGGCAGGCACCCTCCTGGAGAATGAGGGAATTCATTCCAGTTTTAAATTACGTTTGAGTTATAGGTGCCCACCTGGAGAACATGGGAATTTATTTCAAATTTTAAGTCAGCATCAGGCGCCCACCTGGAGAATAAGGGAATTTATTTCAAGTTAACGTTGTAGGCGCCCACTTGGAGAACATGAGAATTTATTTCAAATTTTAAGTCAACATCAGGCACCCACCTACAAAACAAAGGAATTCATTTCAAGTTTAAGTTGCAGGCGCCTACCTAGAGAACAAGGAAATTTATTTCAAATTTTAAGTCAGCATCAGGCACCCACCTGGAGAACAAGGGAGTTTATTTCAAATTTTAAGTCAGCATTAGGCTCCCACCTAGAGAACATGGGATTCATTTCATGTTTAAGTTGTAGGCACCCATCTGGAGAACAAGGGAGTTCATTTCAAGTTTAAGTTGCAGGCGCCCACCAGGAGAACATGGGAATTTATTTCAAGTTTTAAGTCAGCATCAGGCGCCCACCTGGAGAATAAGGGAATTCATTTTAAGTCAGCTTCAGGCACCCACCTGGAGAACAAGGGAATTCATTTCGAGTTTTAAGTCTGTAGCAGGCACCCACCAGGAGAATGGGGGAAGTCACTTCAAAATTCAATTCAAGTTAGAAGTAGCAGATGCCCGCGGCAAGAGTGCGTGTCATTAGTCTGAGATGACCAACAGAAGTAGTCTTGGTCCAGAATAAAAAGAAAAAAAGGGAAGTGAATCCAAAATGCAGAAGCAGAGAAAGATGTGAACCGCTCAAGACATGGTTGAAGTCACGAGCACTACATGTATAGTCTTGATTCGAAAAAGCTGAAGAAGAACGAACTAGCACCTGCAGCTAGCAAGCGTCAAAGTTCAAATCTAAAGTCTGCATGAAGAACCATTCAAGACTCAAGATCAAGCTTCAAAAGACTTATAGATAGGAATCTTGTAACTCATAGTTATAGGCTTAGTTAGTCTTTTTTATTTTTTGATTTTGATGTAATAACAGGACCGCAGACCGGTGCCTCGCCGGAACGGCACCTTAATCTCCTCTCCACCTCGGTATACTCCATTATTGTTCCTACTTCTGAACTACACATGGCCTGATTCTATTATAACCAAGGATATGTACGCAGCTCAGATAGCAGGGTTCGGTTACATTCTCCTTTCTCTTAGTTTTTAGTCTCGCTAAATAAGGGCCGGGTCACAAAAATACCTGTCTCGTCGTTCTTTGTAGGAAAAATCTTCATATTTCCAATCAAAGAGGGGCAGCAGGAGTTGTCACGCCTCCTTTTCTACCCAAGAGGGTATAAGAGAGTTTTTCCAATTAAAGTGATAATAACTAAAACGGGATTATTTATATCAAATTCAGAGTCGCCACTTGGGATAATTTATGGTGTCCCAAGTCACCGGTTTAAAATTCTAAATCGAGGAAAGTTGACTCTTATTTATGGTTTGCGAAAAAACAAATCCGGGTAAGGAATTTTGTTACCCGGGAGAAGGTGTTAGGCATTCCTGGGTTTCGTAGTTTTTAGCATGGTCGCTTAACTATTAATAATTGGCCTAACTATCTGATTAATTACACATTTTAAATCTATGTGCATTTTTGACTTTCTAACTGCTTTTAATGTTTGTAAAATTATTTTCTAGAACAAGTCACGATTGTCTCGCACACGTTTGTTTTTGTATACATTGCATATCACATCACGGGAACCATACCCACGATCTACAACATGTTTATTTTTATTATTACTTCATGTTGTGGTCGGATCACATGAAGTGCACACCCGAATTTAGATTTATGTATCATGACTATGCCACGAGAACTGTACCTATTGTCACGATGATTATTAATCGCGCCTAAAGCATTTATACAAATATTTGATTAAGGCGTAATTTTAAAGTGTACCTAAAATTGTGATTATGTTTCTAAACTAAGTACCCTATGTCATGTAACTAGGTGTAAAGGTTCAATACTATGTGAGACAAGATATGTATTAAATATGTCCATTATAAGGACAAACGTAACTGTCCCAAATTAGGCAGAGTGAATAACCAAATAACTATGAGAATCCAAACCTTTCCTAAAGCAAATAATATCATGTTTATGGGTGAAAGTACTGTGTACCTCAATCCCAAGAGAATTATTTGGCTTTAACCTCAAATAATTATTTTTTCTAGCCTATTAATAGACCTTAAAAGTTCATTTCAATTTTCAACTACTAAGTGTAGTATAGTTGTAGTTATTTAAAAATGGAAACGAATAAAACTGTATATTAGTACATGTATGCTATATATCCAAATCTTGTCTTGACACATGTCCACTTCAGTAGTAGTGTTCTTCACCAATTCACAAACACAAACAATCAAAACAAAACAAAAATATCTATTCCACATAAAACATGATTACATCACAAAACTTCGACATAAATAAACCAAATCAAGAGAGTCTCAGACAAGCAACAAAATAAGCATAACAACAACATAACATTCATAATCGTCAAAACTTAATAACTAGGAAACAAAGAGGAAATTTAAGATTAGAGAAAGAAATTGACTTCAAATATTATAGATTTTTCAATTAAAGCAGCCGTATATGAGTGGAAACCCGGACCGAAAAACCTCGACTGAAATTGCACGGGACTGGAAAACCTCCGAAATAAAGCAGCAAATTTCGACCTCAAAAAACTCTTGGAAATCTAGATTTTTAGAAACCTTTTCTTGGTTTTTAGATCTAATTGGTTTGTTTTGAAAATGGGTGGCTGATTTCTCCGGCGTATCGCTGTTGCTGGTTTCCGGCGGGTCTAATGGTGGACGAAAACTATGTTTGCGTCTAAACCTGGTGCCGCTGGAGGAGTTCCGGTGAGTTTTTGGCAAGTTTGGGCTGCTGGTTCGTGGATCGAAATGGGGAGGGTGGTAGTCTTCTTCTGTTGGTATGTGCATGAGAGATGCGGGTATCTCGTTGGGGTGTCTTGAAGATAAAAAAATGGTTGGTTTTAGTTCTTTTGGGTCTAAGGTTTTTGGTCTCTCTTGTGTATTATGCTGAAGGTTGTGTCTCCTCTTTTTTTTTGTTAGGTTAAGTGAGAAAGATGAAGAGTTGTTAAGTGTCTATGTATTATTGGATTAAAATTAAGCTAAAAACTAAAATTCATAAATTATAGACCCAAATCCAATTCTTCTTGTACAATAGTATAAAGCACCTATAAAAATGTAAAATCACTCCTAAATAATTAAAATAAACTATTAAAAATAAACCTAAAATGGAACTGTTTTTTGGTATTTTTCAAGATTATGTAAAAATAAAAACTCTAGTAAAATAGTATGACTACAAAGTATTAACGAAATTATTTTTGTAATATTCATTCTTTTGTAATAAAATAAAGTAAAAGAGTCAAAACTAGTTGAAATAGCTATATATGACCTAAATTAAATATTTAAATGTTAAAGTGTGTAAAATCTCGTAGAGGGTAAAAAAAATTGCATGTGTACAGTTGTCCATCTTTGATTGGAAACACGATGTATTTTCAGACAAAGAATGACGAGACAGGTATTTTGACCCGACCCTTTAGAGAGATCAAAAACTAAAAGAAAGGAGAATGTGACCGAGCGCTAGTATCAGAGTTGCCTACATATCCTTGTCTATAAAGGAATCAGGCAACAAGTAGTTCAGAAGTAGGAACAGTGATGGAGTATACTGAAGTGAGGAGCCGATTGAGGTGTCGTTCCGTCGAGGGTTCGATCCGCGGTCCAGTTATTACATCAAAATCAAAAATGAAAAAGATTAACTAATCATGTCAACTATGAGTTACAAGATTCCTATCTATAAGTCTTCTGAAGCTTGATCTTGAGTCTTGAATGGTTCTTCATGCATACTTTAGATTTGAAACTTGACGCGTGCTAGCTGCAGGTGCTAGTTCGTTCTTTTTTAGCTTTTTCAGATCAAGACCGGACATGTAGTTCTCGTGATTTCAACCATGTCTTGAGCAGCTCATATCTTTCTCTACTTCTATAGTTTGGATTCACTTCCCTTTTTTTTTCATTCTGGATCAAGACTACTTCTGTTGGTCATCTCGGACTAACGACTCACATTCTTGCCGCAAGCTTCTGCTACTTCTAACTTGAATTGAATTCTAAAATGACTTCCATTGTTCTCCATGTGGGCGCCTGCTACTGCCTTAAGATTTGAAATAAATTTCCTTGTTTTCCAGATGGGTGCCTGCAACTTAAACTTGAAATGAATTCCCTTGTTCTCCAGGTGGACGCCTGATGCTGACTTAAAATTCAAAATAAATTCCCTTATTTTCTAGGTAGGAGCCTGTAACTTAAACTTAAAATGAATTTCCTTATTCTCCAAGTGGGCGCCTGATGCTGACTTAAAATTCGAAATAAATTCCCTTATTTTCTAGGTGGGCGCTTGCAACTTAAACTTGAAATGAATTTCTATGTTCTCTAGGTGGGCGCCTGATGCTGACTTAAAACTCGAAATAAATTCTCTTGTTTTTCAGGTGGGCGCCTGCAACTTAAACTTGAAATGAATTCCATTGCTCTCCAGGTGGGCACCTGATGCTGGCTTAAAATTCGAAATAAATTCCCTTGTTTTCCAGGTGGACACCTGCAACTTAAACTTGAAATGAACTCCCTTGTTTTCCAGGTGGGTGCCTGCAACTTAAACTTGAAATGAACTCCCTTGTTCTCCAGGTGGGTGCCTGTAATTTAAATTTGAAATGAATTCCTTTGTTCTCCAGGTGAGTGCCTGTAACTTAAACTTGAAATGAATTCCCTTATTTTCCAGGTAGGCATCTGCATTATGACAAAACAAAAGAAACTTTTCTGCCTCAGTTTGGTACCAGAAAATTTTTTGAATAATTGAATCCTGTTATCCAAGAGAGCTATAACGATTTAAAAGTTGAATCACATTATCCAGGAGGGTCTTGAAGATTAAATTTAAATCTCATCTTAAGAGTGAAAACTTCAAAGCTAAATTCTACTTCATAAAGGTAAAACATAGGCTAAATCTCATTATATATGAAGGTCTTAAAAACTTAAAACTAAATTCCATTATCTAGAAGGGTCCTGATGGACTTGAAACTAAATCTCATTATCCAGAAGGTTCCTGAAAACTTAAAATTAAATTCCATTATCCAGGAGGGTCCTGAGAATTTTAAATTAAATCTCATTATCTAGGAGGATCCTGAGCTTAAGGAACGCTAATAACTCTTCTGACTAGGGAGAATGCGTCAGAGGTATAGTTCTTTTGGACTAGGGAAAATGTGCAGAAGGTAAAAAACTTCTTAACTAGGGGAATGCCTAGCAATTAAAACTTCCTCAAACAGCCTTTGTGGTGAAAAAAAGTGGGCACGACACTTGAAACATTCAAGCTTCCAAGCTTTGATTTGGACATAGTCTTCATCCCTGTTTGAAACAAAGAAAACTTGTGAGTTCAAACATGGTAGTTAATTTGTGGCCTTGACTTTGAGGGCGATTTCTACTTCACTTCCCATGATAACTTTGATTTTAACTCGAAAGACCTTTTTTTTAATTGACTAACCACTTTCTCCGTCACCCTTATCACAGAAAATACCTCAGATCCGTTCAAACCCAACACCCTCTATCTATTGCATTGTGCTCATGAATTGACATATACCGAACATTTGTATTTCACATAAATCCCAAAGCACGTCAATTGCCACCCACTCAGTGCACATTCTATTCTTTTCTAACTTATGCTGCTTTGAGGTGCTAGCCAGATTCCGTTTTGTGCAATGGGAAGGTTGTTAGCAAATTTTGAAGTCATTTCTCACTTGTTCTGACCAAACATACTCAAGAAGAGGGAGTAAACAAAACAAAGGAAACAGAGTAAGGGGCAATGGAAATAGATGATACCTAACAAGAAAATTACAAAGCATAAACTTATCATATGTGGATACCAACTCTAATGACCAATGATATGCACCTTTGGATTAAGTGGCCTAATATGTCAAGAAAGTCTAACGTTCAACTCGTGTTGTACCTATGAGTCGTGAAATTGGGCTTCCATGCTCCGATTATACTATTTGATTCATTGTCCTTATTTGACTTGTAGTGCCCGAGGGTTTTCACCATCAAGCCCTCTCGTTTTATTCTTTCTCTCAACTTACCGTTGCCTTATGATGCATGTGAAAGTTTTCACCGAAAAGACACTCTCATTTTTTCTTTTCTTGTTTTTCCTTTGATTTTGCACATGACAAGGCATTAACCATGATATAATTATCATATGCTCCTGGCATGCCTGACTCGGCTCTCTCAAAGATTATCTGGGAGATCTTTTGGACTGTAATGTGGCTTTTGGACATGGTTAGAAAGAAGGGATATCATAAAGGTTCAAAATAACTAAGACAATAGGGTTAATTTATCTACAACTTTTGGAATCCATTATAAGACTTTGCCCTAATATCAAAAACAAGGGAATTTAATTCTCTTTTTTTCTTTTTGTGATGGAATTTCTAAGAAAGACTGCCCCACTATCGACTTCGTGGGATTATAAAATATTTTATTTGGTATGACCGAACCGTTAGGCTGTGTAGTATCTTGTGGTGACAAGAATGATGTCGAACGTAGTTCAAAAGACTACTCTTTTTGTTGCTATTTTTCTTTTTTCCTTTTCTTTTTCTTCTTTTTTTCTTTTTTCTATTTTCTCTTTTGATTTTTTTTCCTTTTTGACTTTTCTTTTAGAATGAACTTTCTAGAACAAACCTATGGGGACATGCATTTTGTTTTTTCTTTTCTTCTTACGGCTCTGACTTGATTCCAAAAGAGGGGAGGTCAAGAAAATTAGCACATGCTCAAAAGGGGTAGCGAATGGTATAAAGTATCTGGGTAGCTGAAAGAGGGCCTCTCAATCTTTGAAAATGCCAAGTGCAATACCTACAACTTGAGGATGAAAATTGAAGATCATGCATAATATTCCTTTTGCCCTCTAACATTGATATCAATGATATGCCTTCCACTTTTTTAAGTGCCTTGTCAAGTACAGAACTCTCATTGGGTTATTTCTTCTTCACGATAGATATCCTACGTCTGTTTGGAGAAAACTCCCTTGTCTTTATCTTGTAACTTGAGGTGTACTTAAACTCAAAACTGCTCACTTCAAATTGTTGGGACGCGCTCTATCGTACAAATTCTTGTCATCCTATTAACTTCCCAATATTAGCCCCAGTTTCACACAGTTCGGGCTTCAAATGATCTCAAAATGTCTAAATCAATACTTATTTCCCTCAAGTGTCCCTATCATCTTCAAAATTATTTTATTGATTCATAATTAGACTATCTTTTAAGACCAGGACCAGAATTACGTGTGCATGTCATGTCACTAGAATCAGCATGAAAAGACTATAAAAAGGAATAGAGAACTAAACAAAACTGACTAGAAATAATAGACGGTGAAGGGGTTCGAACAACAAAACAAGCAAAACTGGGGCTACAACCCTGGAACAAACCTAGATAATGTTAAACGATTTACTTTGACTAAACGAACTAGGAAAAATAAAAGGATAAAAGGGTTTGAGTCACAAGACAATATCCAGATTATAATCCTGAAATAACCCGAACATTAGAAATGGCAACAAAATAAACCACCAGGACTCCCCAGGCTAGCCAAGAAAGGAGCGTCTTTCCAATTACCAAGATAGACATCCTAGCCACTGAGTTCCACATCAATATTATCAAGACCATTACCAATTTCAATATCATTAACTTCAGTCAGAAATTTCCCAAGATGATTATCATACTCGCTGTCACCATGCATCATCCCAACAAAGTGTGCATCATCATGTGCGGGTAAAGGATTTTGCACGATATTCTGGGTATCACTGTCCTGGATCACAATTATCCCTTCTTGAATCATTCTTTTTATTTCCCTTTTGAAAGAACGACAATCTTCAATGCTATGACCTTGGACATTAAAGTGGTACGTGCACCATACAGTAGGATCAAAACCTTTTGCATATGGGTCCAGAGTGTAGCCGATGAGCGGCTCAATCAGTCCAGAATATTTTAACTTTTCAAAAAGGCTTGTGTAGGATCCTCTGATTGGTGTGAAACTATTTCTTTGCCTTTTTTCCCTCCATGACTATATATTTTAGGGTTATAGGGTGCCTGAAAATGCTGTGAAGGTGCACGAGAATTTTGGGATGCTAGTGCTCGCCCTAGGGAGTGACCTAGTGGTTGAACAGATGGCCAAATGTTGTTTGTAGGATAATATTGGGGTGTATTATGTGGATCTTGGGGATGTTCATGGGGTAAGTATTGAGGCTAGAAGCATTTAGCAGGAATGCCTACTAGATCCTGTCGTTGGCGGGGCTCAAAAGCATTTTTTCTATTAATCGGAGGACTGACCTGAGCAACTTGTTAGTTCCATCTGAACCAGAACTCCCTAAAACTTTCTTTGGGTGTCTTTTCCATCTGAGATAGGGAGGAGCCTTCTGGGATAATCTCTTCATTAAGTTGATAGAGCCAAACAAAATCTTGAGCCATGTCACCCCATGTATGCCACTTACTGACATCTTGACGAGTATGCCATTCCAAGGCTGCCCCAGTCAGGCTCTCACTGAAATGCGCCATCAGCAGCTCATCTTTCCTGCCCTCACCTCTCATTTCAATGCAATAACCCCTCAGATGGGCTACTGGATTTCCATACCCATCATACAAGTTAAACTTTGGTATTTTAAATCTTGTGGGCAAGTGAACGTCAGGGAACATAAACAGATCCTTGAAGGCAATACTCTTCTGACCTACCAACTCTTGCATGTTTCTTGAAGACTGCTCTAATATTTTTACCTTCCTGGATATCTCATCTTGATCCACTATCTTAGCGGGCTCTTCAGTTTCAGTGGAAGGCTTAAAATGAGGAGCATAAGAGTATGGATTCGAGACATGCCTTGAAAGTTGGTTTTGGAGCACAGTGTTGGGCAAAGGGTATTTTGAACACAGTCTCGCTAGAGGATCGAGGAAAGGTAGTTGGCGGATGAGCTACAAAAACATGAGTGGTCAAAGGAGCGGGATATGAGGTGATTTTGACGGGTAAAGTGTGAAAAGGTTGTGGGAAGATATCAACAGTAGTGGGAATCAGGATTTGTGATAGTGGCGGAATAGTGACAAGGCTTTTAGGGTTGTTAGTGGGAAATAATGGTGGAGGACGCCCACTAATCCAGGCTTGGTAAATTTCAGTCATCTTCCCTTTCAACCTTAAGACCTCTTCTTTCAACTCAGATCCTGACTCAACAATCTCCTTAGACTGATCAACAACACTCGTGTACAAGTCTTTGCTAGCCATGGCTACCTTGCTCTTTGACCTTGTGTTATATGGATAAGTTACTTAAGAACCACAAACCAACCATCCTTCTGCTCAATGAATATAATAAAAGGAACAAAATGGGTCATCTTATTAGCATTAGGGCATTTAACAGCTAACAATATCACATTGCGTGCAATGCACCTAGCAATAATTAACGGTTCTAGAATGACTTCAAGGGTCACAAGGTCATTTCGCATCATCCCAATTTTGTTCATTTCAATCTTCTCTTTTCTTTCTTTTCCAGCACTTCTTGACTTGCTTATTTTCCTTCCTTTTCTTTTCTTCTAATCATCACTCTTTTCTTTCCTCTCATTTCTCACATCCCATAACTTCACCTCTCTTTTTTTCTTTTTTTTTCCTTTTAATTTAAGTTTTTAAAAATAATTCGATCAAATTCTATGTAGGTTGCCTACGTATCATGTCCCTCATGAATCAGACGAAGCGTAGTTCTAGAAAAGTAATGGATAAATTAAACTAAAAAATTAAAATAATTTTGGATTATTCAATTACAATTTTTTATTTATTTTCAAATATAAAGCAAGAAATACGATAAAGGGAGGCTTGACAAACTCAACTATACTATGACAAACTCTGACACCAACTAACAGAATCAGTACTACTGAACATGACTATAAAGTACAAGACAACATAAAAAACAGACTCAAAACATAAAAAATCTCCTTTAACCAGCTCCTGAATGCAGCGATCGTGACTGGAGCAGTCCTGACCGGATGGTCCCGAGGTGTTCGTCATGCTCAAACTCCGGTAAGTAGATCCACATCTGTATGAGAAAACTAAAACCAAATAGAGTTAAAGATTTAGAACACTATGTGAGACAATAAAACTTTCTATCGAACACATGCAGGACGCGATTGAAACTATTTTTGCAAAATGGCCTATGTGGCCAAAAAGTGGCTAGAAATGCAAACTCAACAAAGGTGACCTCTATGACATGAAAAAACTACTTTACACAAATGCCATTTTGTAGAAATGGCATATGTTGCCAAAAATGGCTAAGCATTGCAAATTCAACAGAATGGACCCTAAACAGAGGACACCTTGTTGTGGACTTAGGACTCAGAGACATGGGTTGATTAAAGCACATTTGCAAAAATAGACCTATTTTGGAAAACGACCTATGTGGCCAAAAGTGGCTAGATATGCAAATTCCACAAGGACAGACCTTAAAGTAAAGAGACACCTAATTGTGGATTTAAAACTCTCTAGATAATTAAATAAACCACTTTGCAAAAATAGCCATATTTTGTAAAATGACCGATGTGGCCAAAAGTGGCTATGCATGCAAGATTTGACTACGACCCTCGAAGCCAAGAACCTAAGACTCACTAAGAAGTGGAGAAAAATTGGACCCTATGTGCACTGCCTACGTATCCCGCCCTGAAAGACGAAAATCAGGTATGCGTAGTTCCGAAATATTGGATACGGGCGAGGAAAAAACAACTAACTTAGAGAAAAATATATTTTTTGTCTTTTTTAGAAAAATGATAGGAAAGTGCAAAATCATTTTAGATTTTTTATTTTCATTTTTTTGTCCTTTTCTTGGAAAAATGTGAAAGAAAAATATAACTGGCCCTACTTGCTTCATTTTTACACATCACCCTCTTTTCTTTCTCATTTACCCTCAACCATCATTGGTCAACCAAATGATGCTTTTTACCTTTGAAGAAATGGAACATGTAGCACATAACATACATCAGGATGGTCTTTTCTTTTTTTGGGTACACTTGTCCTAGACGGAACCCCTGTGTTGAGTCCCCAAAATCAAATGCACATGATGCAAACAAACGTGCCTACTAGAGATCCGGCATGAGGTTATGTCATTCTAGGTTGAAACCTGGGTGTATTGTTCTAGACTTGGCTTACCCGAGTGGGCAACCCGAGCCGGAGGGGGGCAACGTACTGGTAACTAAAAGGCCATCCGGCTTTGTAACTGATCCAATCCTCATTCTAAATTAGGGTTTTACACTAACAGAAAAGAAGTCATGCCAGTGTGTACTTCCCAGAAGATTAGAAGAGAAGGGTTTCACAGTAGTTTATATACAGTTCAAATAATATCAAAGCGATAAGAAATGGCATTTAGCACAATAGGCCAGGCATGTAATAAAAATCAGATAATAATAAAAGCCAAATATAACAATTATTCAAAGCTCGAATTATTAAGCCCTGAACCAGAGATTCTGGGTTTTTGTCCCCAGCAGAGTCACCAAAGCTATCACACCTCGTTTTTCCACCCGCAAGGTGTATAGGGGAGTTTTTCCAATTAAAGTGACAATAACCAAAACGGAATTATTTATTCAAATTCAAGTTTCCACTTGGAATAATTTATGGTGTCCCAAGTCACTGGTTTAAAATTCCAAATCGAGTAGAGTTGACTCTTATTTATGGTCTGCGACAAAGAAATCTGGTAAGAAATTCTGTTAATCCAAGAGAAGGTGTTAGGCATTCTCGGGTTCCATGGTTTTAGCACGGTCTCTCAACTATTATTAATTGGCCTAATTATCTGATTTATTACATGTTTTAAACCTATTGTGTTTTTTTAACATTATAACCATTTTTTATATTTATGGAGTTATTTCTAAAACAAGTCACGATTGTCGTACACTTGTCGTTTTGGTACACATTGTAAACCATGTCATGAGAACCGTACCCACGATCTATAACATGTTTATTTTTATTAAGGTTCGAAGTTGTGGTCGGGTCACATGAAATGTGCACCTGAATTTAGGAATTATGTATCCTAACCATGTCACGGGAACCATACTCATAGTCACGATGATCCATTTACGCGTCTAAAAGTTTACGAAGGAAAATCCCTTCAATATTCCAGCATTCTTTGACTTTACCAACATCAAAAGAAATAATTTTCTTCTTTAATTAAACCAAGTCCAAACTCTAACTCTCTAACTATTTCAAATTTTATCAACCTGAGCTCAATTCATTGTTTGTTTCAGATTTCGTGCAAGATTGCCATAATTGTATCAAGCAAATCCAAGATAATAATGACATAACTATCAACTAAATACAAAGGCTAAATTAGAAAAAATCAGCATACTTCATTCATTCTCATATAAGTGAATAAGACATCAAAAATTATATTAATCAAGAACAAGTTAAGAAACAACCTTAGATATATATTTTTTTCAAAAGAAACCTGAAAACGCTTAACGAAACTCAACAGAACCGCGAACAACAAATCAGATCATACCCAAACTCAATCAACTCATTAGAAAAGGATTTAAATGACCTTGAGCAGTAAAAATATTTCCCGATGAAGTAATATGAATGTCCAAATCAAGTCTGGAATTTAAAATATGGAGGAACAAACTCCTTGGTGAATCTTTCGTGCACATCAAGATCCGATTTACTTACTATTGGTCATTGACGAGCAAGCAACTTATCAAAGTCTATTTTCGAAGTGGGTGGAAGGATGATCTGAGATGCAAGTACTTTAGCTTTAAGCTCCTACATAGTTGTTTGCACAACACCCGATTGTTTCCCAAACTCCTTGGTAATGAAATTAGAACCTAGAGGGAAGTGGACATTCCCTTCTCACTTTGTTTCTATCTTCCGTCTAATTCATTCTCCAGTCTGCCCTCTTCTGTCCGTGTTCTTTAATTCTCACTCCTCAAATTTCTATTTTTCTTCATTACTCCATCTCAATCTCGTGGCAGGGAGCAGTGGCAGATGGGTTTTTGATGAGTGAGGGCCACTTTTTTGGTGTCTCAGGCGAAGGGGGTGGTAAGGGAAATGGGTGAAGAAGAAATAGTTCAGAGGTGTTGTCTATTGATTTCACTGCCTTATCTCTTAGGTCTTAGAATCTGTTTTTGTTCTTTTTGTTTCAAGGAAGAAGAAGAAGCTTAGGATGATCCTCGAAACGGCTGTGTCTATTCTCACTAGGGATCTTAGGTTGTTGATGTCTTCAACCTCAAGGAGAAGAGTGTTGAAAATGTTCTCTTGTGTATATTTGCTGAAGATGATATGAGGGGTGTAGAGAAGATGAAGAAATGATTGGTTGTCTTTGATGGTGTGAAGAAGAATATGAGGTAGGGGGAGTTAGGCTATGGTGTGGGGATGGAGATGGAGATGAGGTCTTGGAGATCTAGGTTTTTGTTTTGGTGAAGAATATGATATGAGGGTTGTTTCTCAAGATCAGAAACGGCTGATGCTCTCCTTAGGTCCTCAGCGTTTGGTCTCCTCTCTAGGTTTAGGGTTATTTTATGTTATGGGAGTATGGGCTTAGGAATTATGGGCTTGGGAATTATGGGCTAAATCTGAATTGGGCCAAATTTACGTTTAAAAATTGGCCCTTTAACTCAACTAGACTAAAAATATTAACTACTAAAATAACAACTACAAAATTATGAAATCATTTCTAATTAATTAAAGTAAAATTAAAATTAAAAGTAAAACTATTTTATATCAATTAGCTAAATAAAAAAAATATTTTTGTAATTTTTATTTTTGTGACAAAATAAAGTAAAAGAGTTAAAACTAAGTAAAATAGTGATATCAGGCCTAAACTAAATATATAAATTTTATAATATGTAAAATGTTGGTGAGGGTCAAAATTCACATGTCTACACTATTCTATTAAGGAAAATTTCAAAAGAAGTTAAAAAGTAAAATGCGGAAAGTAAACTGAATATGTACAATAGGGAATTGAGGCAAAAATACATAAAAGGGGATTGAATATATACATGGAAAGGTAACTTTATATACATACCGAAATTGAAAAATAACGAAAAGTGAAAAATAAATGGTAAAGTTATATGCATACCAAAGGTGAAAAATAACGATAAAGAAAAATAAGTATCATAATTACATTCCAGTCAACAAATCAATTAAAATAAGACCAACCCCCCCCCCCCCAAATAAAAACTAGCATTGTCCTCAATGCTAAAAACAAAAATAAGATCAAAGAGGGGTTAGAGAGTAAAGAAAACTCCCTATGGATCCTCTGTCTGCATGGGTTCACTGGCTGGGTCCTGTGGTTGGACTGGGTCACCTCCCTCGGGATCCTCCATCTCAATCTCCAGGTCATCACTCTGGGGAATCACCCCTCTCCTCATAGGCTCTTTATCAGCCCCCTGCTCCGGTGCATGTGTTTCATGAGCTGATGTAACTGGCTCCTCCAATAGTAGCTCCAATGGGATGTCGCCAGCTGATCTAATCTTTTCCACCTCCTTCCTCAGTAGCTTTACCGACTCCTTGGAGGCTCGAGTTTTCTTTATTTTCTTTGTTTGCTTGCTTTGGTCCGTGATTGCCTTTCCTCTGCCTCCAAAATGGCCATAATCAGCTTCTGGTTGTCCAGGAGCTTCTTCTGGTTGTCTAGAAGCTCCTTTAGTGATTCTTCCACGGAAGTTGTCACCTGAGGCTGTGTCGAAGCTAACTAAGCTTCCACTGTGCTTGATATGATAGACAGCTTTGATGCATCTGCCTGCATCCAGTTGTTGATACTGGACAAGTCTGGTTAACCCTCAGTGCAGTGAGAGGGTAAGCTGATGAAGAAGGCACCGAAGAGGGCATTAAGTACATGGTCCGGAGGGAGGATGAGGTATGGCAGTGGGAGGCTCGGAACCAGTAGCCAGCACCCCTGGCTCTTCAGACTGGCCGGTGGAAATGGAGGCTTCGCCCTTGGATTTGGGGTTGTCGGAACCCTGAAGGTTGTACTAGGAGAATGGCCTCTTTGGTTTCACCTTTGTATCAAAGTCCCTTCCATCGACTTCTTGATCCTCCAGGTACATGGTGAGGAAGTTCGGGAAAGGGTATGAGCTCCCATTCCTGTTGACCACTCTGGTGATCACCCTGGACATAATATTCCCGGCATTGATCGGGTACCCGCCATGACGGTCACCATTATAATAGCCCGGGAGACCATCATAGCACTGTCATGTGTAGTGGGGTCTAACCGGCTGCACACAAATGTCTCCTAAGCCTTCACCTCAAAGCTCAGAGTGTTTCTGTAGATTGGAACCCCAGGTGTCAGCCAAGCAGGATTAGTCCCCGGAAGAGCAATCACTGATGCCAACCATGGGCGGTCTAACTCCTACATCGCCACCTTTTCCAGATACAAGGACGCATCCTCGTCATTGAACCCAGCACAATCGTTTAGAGTCTTGCTATCAAATCTAATCTTCAGGTTCCGCACCTTGGTCACAAATGTGCCCTTTTTTATGTGGGAAAAATTGCATAAAACTCAATGACTATATGCTCATTGGCCTCTGGCAGCTTGCGTGTGAAGAGTTTCGACCCCATTCTTTCATCAAATTGCCTATCCACATTGGGTTTGTGGGGGTAGAAGATCCTTTTCTATGAATTGCCTCTCATGTGTGAGTGTCCTTTGAGGCTACCATTCCCGAAACTTGTGTTAGGATTTTTCATTGACAAATCTTTCTTCCCATACCACTGGGTTCCTTATTCTCTCCAACCCTCCTGTCTGGGTGTCACCACCTCTCCTATTTTCAGGGATCTCAGCATCTATATCAATTGGGGCCTATCTAGGTGGAAAAGCTGGTGAGGTCGGAGTTGCAGCATGTGAGGAAGATGATCCTTACGCCTCACTACCTCCCTCTGAGCCCTCAGACGACTCAGTAGAGGAGGTGGGTACATCCACCAGTCGGTACCTCTCCGAGAAATCCGAGATATAGGTACAGAATTACCTTCCGAAGCTTCCCGGGAAGGGATATAGTCACTGCCCCCAGAATGGGATACGACTCTATTTGTAGCTTTGATGGCCTTTCGCTTTTTCCCAATGGATTGTTGTATTGCTAGGGGTAACTTGATTTTTCCTCGTCCCTTATCCCGGGAGGACTCTGCTTTCCCTTTTTTTTCCTCACTTCCACCTCTAAATTTGACCATTGTCTGCATACACAATTAGTGAAAGATCAATAGTATTGTTGCTAAAAGAATCATTAAAGAAATGCATACGAAAAATTGACAGTGTTCCAAAAGCGGAGGTTCGCTGACAGTGGAAAAAAGGAAGGCGGTCGTGGAATGGGTACCGCTGACAACGAAAAAAGGGTTGCGGCCGCGAAAGGCTGAGGATCAGACTACCTAATTTTTTAATCTAAATTACTGCTGAGAGCAGAATTTTAGGCGCGACTACGAACTTTGAATCAATGTTCGCGGAAAAACAATTGCGGCCGCGGACTCAGTTTGACAAGTCTCTGAACCTAGAATCTGCTGTCCGTGAAAATAGCAACGCAACCATGTAAAGCAAGTCGCTATCAGTGAAATATCCATCGCTGACCGCGAAATTCAACCTAATTTTAAGTCCACACAGCATGAACGCAGATAGCAAAATTTAGACCGCTGTCCGCAGAATTCTACGATCAGACGGGCATTTTGACTTTTTTATACCTAGGGTTTCAGATTTTTAGTTATTAACAAGTATCATGAATTCTATTAACCCTTAATAGGCATCAACTAATTAACAACCCATTAATCCTAACTAATTTAGCATCAAACAATTGACAACTAATTAACCCTAGTTAAAACTAAAAGAACAGAGGAAGAAATTAAAACCAAAAGAAAAGAAAAGCACAAATTTAAAAACAATGTGATGAATTGAGAATACCATTTGTTTGATAATTGATAGAAATGAACTTCTAATTTGGTGTTATTGCATATTAGGGCTCAATGTAGAGGAGATGACAGTAACTTATTTCTTTTGAGAGAGAAAATTGCGAAAAGGATAAAAGGCCTAATGATCGTCTATTTATAATAAAAAGCACTGGGACCCACAACTCTTACCTGGCGTTGCCGCAGAATTCCACCTCGGCCCGTTTTTTTAATAATTATGAAGGGTTGTTACCAGGTGGGAACCGCTGGGAGCAGAAAAGTGGACGCAGCCACAGATCAGGTCCGCTGACCATAAAAAAACCACCGCGGACGCGGTTGAAACTTCAAAGAAGTCATATTTTAGACTTTTCAAGTCCGTGTCCGCTACCAAATTACGCCCTCACGAAAAAGCATTCGCTGACCATGGAATTTTGAGCGCGATCAGCGGTCCAATTACAGACTTAGCCAAAGTTTTCCAGTGTTAGTCTTGCACTGCATCAAAAGTTCGTACAAAAATCTCACAATCAGTTAGTCCAAAATAAATCCTACACTAAGAGGAAAAAGAAAAAGAAGAAAATGAAAAACACATGAGTTGCCTCCTAAGAAGCGCCTGATTTAACATCGCGGCACGACACAGGTTACCATCAATCACTTGAGATGGATCATTGCCACCACGTAGCTGTCATCAATCTTGCCAAGATAGTGCTTCAATCGATGCCCATTAACTCGGAAGATTTCACCATTTTTTTTTTCAAATCAAGAGCACCAAATGGAATTACATGTACCACTTCAAAAGGGCCACTCCATTTTGACTTGAGCTTTCCCGTAAACAATCGTAATCGAGAAGTGAATGGAAGAACCGAATCACCTTCCTTGAATTCCTTTCTACAGGCATACTTGTCATGTAAGTACTTCATCTTGTCCTTATACAAGGACGAGCTGGAATAAGCATGAAACCTAAACTCATCAAGTTCATTAAGTTGCTCTACCCAGAAATTTGCTACAACATCCCACTCAAGATTTAACTTCTCCAGCGCCCACATGGCCTTATGTTCAAACTCAACCGGAAGATGGAACGCTTTCCCAAATACCAACCGGTATGGAGACATACCAATTAGAGTCTTGTAAGCATTTATGTAAGCCCACAAAGCATCATCCAGTTTCTTTGACCAATCAGTCCTATTTGGATTGACAGTTTTTTAAAATATGCTCTTTATCTCCCTGTTGGAGACCTCAATTTGTCCAGTAGCTGTATGGCCCCGTGAAAAAATTTGTCATCAAAACCTAGTAGCTCATAGGGTCAAGCCCTGAATATATGTTAGGGACCCTTTATACTGGTTTAGCACTTAAAAATCAAAGAGTCAAAGTTTTCTAGAAAAGTGCTATTATGCGGTCCAGAATGTGGTCTCAAATCAAGTATGCGGACCGCATTTCTGCTGCAGATTGAGTCAGTGGTTTGGTTAAAATTGAGGTCAAAATCTGGTGCATTATGCGACTGCATAACTGATATGCGAACCGTATTTCCACCACAAAGTGAATCAGTGTGTCATTCAAATTTAAGTTAAAAAATGCGGTGCATTATGCGACCGCAAATCGGGTATGCGGACCTCATTTTCATCGCAAACCCAAACAGAATGTTCAGATTTTTGGAGCACTTTTGCGGTCCATTATGCAGACCACATTTCCACTTTGCGATCGCAAAGTGCGACCGCAAACTTGACTCGGGCTCCTATTTTTCTAAATTTTAAACTCGACCCCTTTCAATAAAACACCCCACTCCCTCATTTTTAACATATTTTCTAAAAAAACTAGAGAGAGGAAGGGAGAGTTCTTGAGAGGGGAAGTCTTGCACTCACCAATTTGATTTTCAAAGTTACCAAGGCCCGGGAAATTTCAAAGTAATTATCTTCATCCACACTCTTGCAGGTAAAATCCCCAACCCTTTTCCATTGATTTTCAGGTTTAAACATAAAAGGACAGTCTTATGCATTGATTCTTGAAAATAAAGGATGAAAACGTACATGCATGTCTTTTAAAACCTAAAACCTAGAAGGGGAAATTGGGTAGAAGTAAAGGTTTGCAAAGGAGGATTGATAACCTCAGTATGTTCGGGTAGTATTATGAACTTCAATCCTAAGATGTATGTGTTTAACTTGTGCACTAGATTGACGTTGCTAGACTGTTTGGTGAATTGAAAGTAGAAGTTAAAAAGGGAATTCGGCTCCAGTTATGTATGGCTAACTTTGACCTTTGTAAATTCACTTTGTTTGGTGTACGACTATTTGGTATGTGATATCTATGTTGACTATTCGTGAAATTCTTGTGATTGATATGCCTTAAGTGTTCGTGGTTAAGTCTCCCGATATAATGGTGCAAGTAATTGGCAACAAACCAAATGTGTGTGTGCGTGTGTGAATGTGTTTATGTGGTAAGAGCTGGGAAACAAATGATGGAAAGAAATCGTAATTGATGCAATCGAAACAACTGTGGTAATAACATATATGGTTGTCATGAGCAATTACCGTTGTGACTTAAATTGCATATGAGTTGTTGAATATGATGGAAATGGTATTGATGGTTATGAAAATTCTTAGTGAATTGTTGTTGTTGTTATTGTTCCTTGTGAATTATTGTTGTTGTTGTTGTTGTTTGTGAATTGTGATTATTCGGTGGTATCGGGTTGCGCGTCGCAACACGAAGTTATAAGGCGTGGATTGTGGTGATAAGGGTGGCCGAGGTAATAAGGGTGGAAAGTGATTGAAATCACTATTGAAATGAAAATATGAGGAAATTGTGAAATCATTGATGTGATAATGTTGAAGGGGAAAAAGGAGAGATTGTAAACTTGTTTGGCTTGATTGTTCCTTTCATGTGTATTTGGTTGATGATTCTATTATTGCTCATTACTTGTGTATGGTTTGAGTTTACTTGGGGAAAAGTTTGTTCATGCATACCAGTACAATTCAAATGTACTGACGCCCCTCGGGGGCGCTACATTCATGTTATGATTGTAGGTGGATCCATAGCAGGTACTCCAGTCCACCGACCGTAGCTCCCCTTCACTTCCCGTCAGCTGAATTGGTGAGCCCCTTTCCTTTCGGGGCCCTGTGTGGCCCGTGCCGCTTTTATTTCGGAGTCTTATTTTGGTATTTGTGTAAGGTATAGCTAGAGCCTTGTTATCGACAAGTATTGTGTCATCCTTTTGTATCTTTAGAGGCTTTGTAGATACGAAATGTGGGTTGTGAACTTATGCAAATACGTATTTTTTATGTTGGGCGATTTAAGCTGTAAATCAGGCTAAGTGATCATACATGTTATGTATGTTTTGTAAAAAGAATGGTGTTTTAATTATAAATGGCTATTTCCTTTGATTAATGAGTAATGAGAACACGGGGTAACACGTGGGGTAGGAAAGGCACCCAGGTCCGCTTGACTGGGACTACCCGGTCGAGCGCCGATCATGTCTCTCGGTTTTGGGGCGTGACAGTAGCCTGAGGATGATAAGGGGTTGATACCTTGTGATTGAGACCATTCTTTGCAAGCAAAGTGTCAAATGCCCTATTGCAGAAATAAGAACCCCCATCACTGATGATCTCCCTAAGAGTGCCAAACCTTGTAAAAATGTTTTTCTTTAAGAAAGCCACGACACTCCGTGCCTCATTGTTAGGCAAAGCTATAGCTTCAACCCACTTGGAGACATAATCAACAGCAACCAGAATGTACGTGTTACCCCATGAACTCACAAAAGGCCCCATGAAGTCAATGTTCCATACGTCAAATATGTCAACCTCAAGAATAGTGGTGAGAGGCATTTCATCCTTCTTGGAGATTCCACCAGCTCTCTAACACTCAACACATCTCTTCACAAGCTCACTAGCATCTCTATACAATGTAGGCCGATAAAAACCACAGTTGAGCACCTTTGAAGCAGTTCTCGACCCACCATGATGACCACCGTAGGGAGAGGAATGGCAAGCATCAAGAATACTAAATTGCTCCTCTTCCGAAACACATCTCCGGATCACACCATCAATACAAATCTTGAACATATAAGGTTCGTCCCAGTAGTAGTCCAAGCTATCCCATTTAAGTGTCTTTCTTTGTTTAGAAGAGAGCTCACACGAGACAATGCCGGTCAAAAGAAAGTTAGCAACATCAGCGAACCAAGGCACACTATTCAAAGATACGGAGAGGAGTTGTTCATCCGGGAATGAATCATTAATTTTGAGGCCATCACGGGGCCTCCACTCTTCCTCCAAGCGGGACAAGTGGTCCGCCACTTGGTTTTCAAACCCTTTTCGATCAACAATATCAAGGTCAAACTCTTGAAGCAATATAACCTATCTCATCAACTGAGCCTTAGAATACTTCTTTGTCATCAATTAACGGAGTGTTGCGTGATCGGTATGAATAATCACTTTGGTACCCATGCGATAAGGCCTAAACTTTTCCATTGCAAACAAAATTGCTAGCAACTCTTTTTTCGTCACCGCGTAATTAACCTGGGCATCATTCATAGTTTTGCTTGCATAATACACCGGGTGAAACATCTTGTTCACTCTTTGACCCAAGACCGCTCCTACAGCAACATCACTTGCGTCGCACATGAGCTCAAAATGTAAGGTCACATTGGGTGCGGTAATAATGGGAGTGGTTGTCAGTTTGTACTTGAGAAATTCAAAAGCTTTCATGCAGTCATCATTAAACACAAACTTCAGATCCTTTTCCAATAATTTGCACAAGGGATTCCCTACCTTAGAAAAGTCCTGTATGAATCTTCGATAGAACCCTGCATGCCTAAGAAAGCTCCTAACGCCCTTGAAGGAAGTAGGAGGAGGAAGCTTCGAAATCACTTCAATCTTCGCTTTGTCCACCTCAATACCATTCTTTGAGATCTTACAACCTAGGACAATTCCCTCCTCAACAATAAAGTGGCATTTTTCCCAGTTAAGAATTAGATTTGTCTCTTGACATTGGGCTAGCACCTTGTCAAGATTCTTCAAACATTCATCAAAGGAATCACCCACAACATTAAAATCATCCATGAACACTTTCAAAAAGTCCTCCACTATGTCTGTAATGTTTGCATACAACAGGTACCGCTGACCGCGGTGAAACAGAGCAGCAGCAGAATACTTGACGCGGTCGTGGTCCAAATTCCGCTGAGGGAAAAATTGAGAATCAGAGAATTAGAAATCTGAGCTCAAATGAATAGCGCAGTCCGTGAACGTATTACACAGTTGCGGTTGAAGACAACGCGGAGGCGGTTACTTTTACGCTTCCAGCAAAATCAAGTCCAGTCCCAATCCAAAAGAGAAGAACCGCGGTCCGTGCTTGCTTTTGCGCGGCCGCAAAAGTTCAAGCGCTGAGGCACCCATTATTATGCTGTCAGCGTAACCTCTGTAGGGGCATTTTTGTCCAGTAATTTTAGTTGTGTATAAATAGATCTTTTTTAGATTTTTAGGGTATCTTTTGTTTGGAGGAGCACGTGAACAGCCGTATTTTACTTCTTAGGGTAATTTTAAAGCATTTTTAGCTATTAATATTGGATTTTACTCTTGTAATTACTTTTTATGGCTTATATTTCATCTCCATCTTTGATTTCTACCTTGATTATGAGTAAATAAACACATTAGCTAGGGTTGTTAACTATGAATTCTAGCCTCTTATGCTCTTTTTTGCTTAGGTTTTGGATAAAAAATGTGTAAAAGTATTCCTGAAAACTAACTTATTGTGCTTGTTCGCAGGGTTCAGTCAAAATGAAGCAAGAAAGTCATAGCCAGCTCATAAAGGAGTTAAATCGACACAAGTTCAAAGCTGAGATAAAAGCACTGGCAACGATGAAATAGTGCGGCCATGAAAGGTTCACCGCTGAGGTGTCCATATATTCGCTGCCAACGGAAGTGATATTCAGAGAAGGTACTTTTGGGTACAACAGATACCGATGACCACGGTGAAATAAAGCGGCAGTAGAATACTTGACGTGGTCGCGGTCCAAATTCTGCTGAGGGCGAAATTAATAATTAGAGGACTGGAAATTTGAGCTCAAATGAATAGCACGATCCGCGAACATATTACGTGGCCGCGATTGAAGAGAATGCTGAGGCAGTTGCTTTTACGCTCCCAGCAAAATCAAGTCCAGCCCAAGAGAGAAGAACCGTGGTCCGCGCTTGCTTTTGCGTAGCCGCAAAAAGTCATGCGTTGAGGCACCCATTATTATCCTGTCAGCAGAACCTTAGTAGGGGCATTTTTGTCCACTAATTTTAGCTGTTATAAATAGATCTTTTTCAATTTTTGAGGGTATCTTTTGTTTGGAGGAGCACGCGAACAGCCGTATTTTACTTCTTAGAGTAATTTTAGAGCATTTTTAGCTATTAATCTTAGATTTTACTCTTGTAATTACTTTTTATGGCTTATATTTCATCTCCATCTTTGAGTTCTACGTTATTTATGAGTAGCTAAACCCATTAGCTAGGGTTGTGACCCAACCTTAGTGTGGGTATTTAATGGGTCTTCAATTTTAGGGCTTAATTGTTTATGGGTTAATATTATTTAGCTTGATTCATGCTTTAATTGTTGATTTGGTGGTTGCAAATACTGATTCGGGCCTTTATGACTTAGACTCTTCTTGAGAAAGAGAGACTAAGTCTAGGAAATTTAGGCTAATAAGGAATTGGGTAGTATTCATGAATTGATAGCCGAACAATGACATAACCGAAGCAATGATCTAGCAAACATTCTACTGTGGCATCAACACGACCAATTAGTGTATAGTGAACTAGCTAGCAGGGGGAAATTTTATCAACACACCTTATGCTGAAGCGTGTGAGATTTTGGAAAGTAAATGGAAGGGGGATCCTAGGTTTATAAATAATATGGATCACATCAATGTAATACCAGATAATCACTCCTCAGAAGAGGGGTTATACGTGGCATTAGCGCAACGGTCGTCATATCCATATCTACTATTTTCCACCCCGTTAAGTTATTAAAGCGTGGAATGGTTTTATTATTTATTGCATGCTATTACCCGCCCCCAATCCTATCAGTCCCGGAGGCATTTGGGACTACTAATCCTAAAGGGAAGGGGTGTGAGGTTTTATAGTTTCACAGGACAAAATTCTAAGGCGACAATCAAAACACATATGTAACAAATATGGGGGAGAAGCATATAATAGATAGAAAGGCTCAAACAAACCTCCTTAAAACAAAAAGAAGCATATAATTTAGCATGTCTTGCACATACTGATTAGGGTCTGATTAAACTTAAGAGTTGTGGCAGACTGATCTATTACATATTTCAGATAAGAAATCCGAATCAGGCATGCCTGTTGGTTGTAGCTGAAAAATCTAATTCGGTTTACAAGTTACCTTATGGCTTGCCTAAGTGTTAAATGAAACCTAAGGGCGTGATATCTGTCACACCTCTTTTTTTACACACCCCCCGAGGAGAGTAGTGTATAAGGGAGTTTTTCCAATTAAAGTGACATTATTCGAAATGGGATTGTTTATTTATCAGAGTCGCCACTTGGGATAGTTTATTTGGTGTCCCAAGTCACCTGTTTATTTTAAATCCCAAATGGAGGAAATTCGACTTTTATTTTAAAGTCTGCAAATCAGAAATTCTAGATAAGGAATTCTGTTAACCCGGGAGAAGGTGTTAGGCATTTCGGGGTTCCGTAGTTCTAGCACGGTCGCTTAGTAATTATTACTTGGCTTAAATTGCTTAACTACTCATTTTTAGGACCTATGTGCATTTATTTTTTTATCACTTTTAAATCACTTGAATTATTCGTAATTAAAGAATTGAGTTACGCATACGTATACTCTTTTATTTTGGCGCGTCAAAATCATGTCACGCGAACGTGTCCATGATTAATAACGTTTTTGTTGATTTATTAAGAAAGTTTGGTTGAAGTTGTGCAAACGCATCCCTCGAGTTACTTTTAGAATTAATCATAATTACAATACGTATACATAATTACAATAATCATCTAAGTCAAGCCTAAAACAAACTACGAGTGTTCATAGTATTTTTTTGTAACTTTGTGATTATTGTAAAAACTAAAGGTTATGGAAATTATTGTATAGCAGCACGAAGTAGATTAATTTTGGGGAAAGGTAAGCTAGCTCACGATGTTAATGGGCTTGGTAGATTAAATTTAATTGGCCCAAAAGTTCGTAAAAATTGCACGGGGCACCTTATTTGGGCACCCTCTTTTAACCTGTAGCCGCTTTGTCTTTTTGTTTGCATTCATACCCACTTTTTAAAAAACTTTAGCATCCCTTTGAGAGCTGAAGTTTTCGGGTTACTAAACAAAAACTTCAGCTATAGAGCTGAAGTTTTTATTTTATAACTGGGAAACTTCAGCTCTAGAGCTGAAGTTTTTATTTTATAACTGGCAAACTTCAGCTCTAGAGCTGAAGGTTGCCAGTTATAAAATAAAAACTTCAGCTCTAGAGCTGAAGGTTGCCAGTTATAAAATAAAAACTTCAGCTCTAGAGCTGAAGGTTGCCAGTTATAAAATAAAAACTTCAGCTCTAGAGCTGAAGGTTGCCAGTTATAAAATAAAAACTTCAGCTCTAGAGCTGAAGTTTCTGGGTTACTAAACAAAAACTTTAGCTCTAGAGCTGAAGTTTTTATTTTATAACTGGCAAACTTCAGTTGTAGAGCTAAAGTTTTCCGGTTACAAAGACAAAAACTTCAGCTCTAGAGCTGAAGTTTTCCAGTAGAAAAGAAAAACTTCAGCTGGAAAACTGCTTAACTTTTTATTTTATAACTGGAAAACTTAAGCTGGAAAACTGCTTAAGTTTTTATTTTATAACTGGAAAACTTAAGCTGGAAAACTGCTTAAGTTTTTATTTTATAACTGGAAAACTTAAGCTGGAAACTGCTTATGTTTTTATTTTATAACTAAAAAACATAAGCTCTAGAGCTTAAGTTTTTATTTTATAACTGAAAAACTTAAGCTGGAAAACTGCTTAAGTTTTTATTTTATAACTGGAAAACTTAAGCTCTAGACAAAAACTTCAGCTGAAGTTTTCCAGTACAAAAGAAAAACTTCAGCCCCGTGCACGTAGATAATGTCGAATTCACTTAGTAGGATTTGCCACTTGGCTAGCTTGCCAGTGGGCATGGGCTTCTGAAAGATGTACTTTGATGGATCCATCCATGATATGAGATACGTAGTATAGGCACAATAGAGTCCCAGCTTCTGAGCTACCCAAGTCAAAGCACAGTAGGTGCGTTCCAACAGAGAATATCCGGCTTCGTACGGGTGAACTTCTTATTGAGATAATAAATGGATTGCTCCTTCTTCCCTGTTTCATCATGTTTCCATAGGACGCAACCTAAGGCACCATCTAACACTACGATGTAGAGTAACAGAGGTTTACCTGGCTCAGGCGGGACCAAGAGTGGTGGTGTTGATAAGTATTCCTTGATTCTGTAAAAAGCTTTTTGGCATTCATCGGTCCATTCGGTGGCGGCATCTTTCTTCAGTATTTTGAAGATCGATTCACAAATAACCATAGAATGGGCTATGAATCGGCTGATGTAGTTAAGTCTCCCCAAGAAACTCATTACATCCTTCTTGTTCTTTGGCGGTAGAATTTCTTGAATGGCTTTGATCTTTGATGGATCCAGTTCCATTCCTCGACGACTCACAATAAACCCAAGCAATTTTCCAGCTAGAACCCCAAATGCACACTTTTTGGGGTTTATTTTCAGGTTGTACCTTTTCAGCCTATTGAAGAACATCCTCAGATCTTCCATGTGATCAATGGCTTTCTTGGACTTGATAATCACATCATCCACATACACTTCGATCTCTTTGTGTATCATATCGTGGAAAATGGTAGTCATGGCCCTCATGTAGGTGGCCCCTGCATTTTTAAACCCAAACGACATCATCTTGTAGCAGTACATTCCCTATGGCGTAATGAAAGCCATTTTTTCAGCATCTTCTTCATCCATCCAGATCTGATGATACCCAGCAAAACAATCTACGAATGATTGCAACTCGTGTTTAGCGCAATTGTCAATCAGGATGTGTATGTTCGATAGAGGGAAGTCGTCCTTTGGACTGTCCCGATTGAGATTCCGGTAGTCGACACACACTCTAACCCTCCCATCCTTCTTCGATACTGGAACAATGTTGGCTAACTATGTTGGATACTCTACCATCCTGAGAACCTTAGCTTTGACCTGTTTAGTGACTTCTTCCTTGATTTTCAGACTCATGTCTGGCTTGAACTTTCTGAGCTTCTGTTTTATCAGCGGATAGGCTAGAACGATTAGTAGTTTGTGAGCCATAATAGATGTACTCAGACAATTCATGTCATCACACGACCAGGCAAATATGTCCTCATATTCCTTTAGAAACTATGTGTATTCTTTCTTCTCTGATGGTGATAGGTGAATGCTGATTCGTGTTTCTTTGATGTTTTCTGCATCTCCTAGGTTAACAATTTATGTCTCGTCCAGGTTGTCCTCAGGTCTGTTCTCAAAATTCTCAACTTCTTTAATGATCTCCTCTGGTATATCATCTTCCTCTGAATCTATGTCTGTTTGTTGCGTTGTGTCGTTGCATGTCACAGTCATTGGTTCATCAAGACAAGTAATAGTAATGTTGTATAAGTAAAGTAATGAGAGAAAATAATAAGAGCAAGATCTATAAGAAAATTGAAATTCCTTGATAAATTCCATGAATATTTTGAACGTTGGAGCTCTTTCTTGCAAAAAATAAAAATGCGAAAGGAAAGTAAACTAATAAAGTAAATTAGTGCATGGTGCTTGTTCAGCCTTGCTACCCTGAGGCTCACCGGGCTCTGGCGGTTCGGATAGTCTAGTTATAGAGGCGTGCTCCTTCGCTTACAGCCTGTATGGAAGGGCCTTCCTCCCCTCCTCCTCGAATGACACAACAATCCATATCATCGTCTTCTAGGAACAAATTCCTCATTGCTGCTAGGGCTTCTTCTTTTTCTGACCCATAGATGACCTCGACCGGTTGGAAGGTCTGCTCCAAACGGGGTATCGGCTGCTCCAATGGATAGTAAGGGCCGCTTCAAGGTGGCGACCATTCATTGAATTCTTTCCAGGTATACTCATATCCCAACCCGAAGGTGGTGTCGTGTTTCTTGAGTTTGATGGGCTTAGCGATTCCTTGGATATTCTTGCCAAGCCCCTTGCCAGGTTCATACCCGCTCTAGTTCAAAATGCTTTCAATTTTGTTATCCCACCACTTATCCTTATCGACGGCGTTAACTCGTTCGATGTGGTGGTAAGTTTCTCCGCCTATCTTTCTTCTTCTTATGATTGTTGGGATGGTCTGGCAATTGTATATGGGATTGCTACCGTCGCCATGGATGATCACCTCTTGGTGGTTCCACTCAAACTTTACTACCTGATGAAGTGTTGACGCTACGGCCCCGCGACATGAATCCATGGTCGTCCCAACAACAGATTGTAAGATGTTGACACGTCTATCACTTGAAAATCAACATCAAACCAAGTAGTCCCCATTTGCAAACATAAGCTAATCTCCCCAATAGTATACCTCTGAGAACCGTCGAAAGCTTTGACGTTGATGGACCCGTCTTTGATTTCATGCAGCCCTTTTCCCAACGTCCTGAGTGTTACCAATGGACAAATGTTGAGGTTGGACCCCCCATCGGCCAGGATCCTAGTGATAAAATAATCTTCGTACTGCACAGTGATATGCAAAGCCTTGTTGTGACTCAATCCCTCCGGTGGCAGCTCATCTTCGTGGAAAGTGATTTTGTGACTTTCCAACACCTAGCCTACCATGTTAGCCATCTATCCATCGGTGATGTTACTTGGTACATATGCCTCACTCAGCACTCTTAACAAGGCATTCTTGTGTGCATCCGAACTCTGCATCAAAGCAAGGATATAATTCTGTGCCAGTATTTTGTTCAGCTGATCAATGACTGAGTATTACTTAGCTTGTATCTTTCTCCAGAGATCATCGGGCCCAGTTTTAGTGATGGTTGGCCAACTGGAAGCCTGCTTTCTTGATTCAGCCAAATGCTCAGGGGTATAAACCCTGTCGATTCTTGTCATACCCTGTGCCGCAACTACTTCCCCGAACTTGGTTTTCCCTTTCCTTCTTGCCTCGGTTGTGTAGTCCCAAGGGATGGCCTTTGTGTGGAATAGTGTTACGACTGTCATTGCTACCCGAATGGGCACCCTTACTCTAAAAGGTACTATAGCAACTTCAAATAGTACAGGTGCCTTTGGGGACCCAAACTCGACCTCAATTGGTGTTAGCGTCTTCGTAGAGGATGGTGTTTCAAACTCAAGTGGTATGGACATGTTCACCCCGTCATCTCCAGAAGGTTGAATCTAGACTACAATAGGATTAAGGGTGACTACTGGTTTCCTTGGTTCATCTCCTTCTGTGATTAAATCGATTGATCCCTTAGGGTCCTAGTCATCCTCTATCTCGATCATGTGAACACCTCCACCCTTGTGGTCTGGTAGAGGGTTATCGCAGACATTCGGAGCGGGCTCCTTTGCTATAATGATCTTGTTGTTAATAAAATTTTGAATCTTATCCTTCAGAGAGCGACATTCATCAATGGTATGTCCCTTCATCCCTGGATGGTATGCACATGATTCATTTGGATTGACCCACTGAGAAGGGTTTTTTGGGGTTATGGCAGGGATAGGGGTGACATAACCAGCGGCTTTGAGCCTTTCGTACAGTTGGTCGATTGGTTCAGCAATGGTGGTATACTGTTTGGGAGGTCTGCAGTCAAAATTTGGCCGTGGTGTAGGGAAGTTTTGACGTGGGGGAGGTGATTGATAGTGGGATGGTTGGGTGTTGTAGGCTTGGTAAACATGTGCTAGTTGGGAGTATTTGGGTGAAGTGGGATGATATGCGGGAGGTGGAGATGACTGAGAAGTGGGTGGTGAAGTATGGTAAGAGGGTGAGGGTGCTTGGTAATTTGGGGTAGGCTAATATGTGACTAGAGGTATTGGGTATGTTTGGTATTTGATAGGGGATTTGGTCCTTTATGCAACCATTACAGCACTTACGTCCCTTTTCCTGGACGTACCACCAGACTATAAAGCCTTGTTGGTAGCTTGTAAGGTTTCAAAGTTCGTAACCATACCACTCTTGATGCCTTCCTCGATCCTCTCACCTAGCTTGATGATGTCAGAAAATTTATGATTCTCAATCAGCATCAGTCTTTCATAGTATTGGGGGTCCTGAGCCCGGACGAAAAATTTGTTCATTTGTTCTTCCTCTAAGGCCGGTCTGACCTTAGCAGCTTCTGATCTCCAGCGAGTAGTATACTCATGGAAGGTTTCTGTGGGTTTCTTCTTTAAGTTTTGGATATAGAACACATCTGGCACGTTCTTCGAGTTGAACCTAAATCTATCCATGAAATCAGACGCCATGGTTACCCAGTTTGACCACTTCTTTGGATCTTGGCTAATTTACCAAGATAAAGCATCTCCTTTCAAACTTCTCATGAAAAGCTTTATGCAGATCTTCTCGTCTCTTCCTACTCCGACCAGTTTGTCGCAGTATGTTCTCAAGTGAACCTTGGGATCCCCTGTACCGTCAAACATTTCGAACATGGGAGGTTTGTACCCCTCGGGCAGTTCGACATCGGCTGTATGCAGAGATCTTTATAGTTTAGCCCCTCAATTGCCCTACTGCCTTCAACCCCTTGAATCCTGGTGGTCAATTTCCTGAGTTCTTCGGCCAGATTCCTGATGAGCAAGTCCTTGTCATCGGACTCGGGTGTGCTTGAAATGGGTTTCATAGTTTACACATAGATGGGGGTGTTATGGTGAGTGTGGAGATGGTCATTTGTGGAGTTCAGCAATTTAGGGATGAGCAGTGGAGTGTTTTTGGAAGTGTGGCAAGTATTACAGTAATGGGAAGAGCGGGATGGTTTTGTTGCTTTGGGACGTTTTATGGAGGTACATGATTATGAGTAGTTGGGAAAGTAACCTCTGGAGTGGCGAGGTAAAATGATAGACTTGCCAAATTTCGAACTTGATCCAGTTCTTCCTGAAATCTCGACAGCTTTTGCTCGAGTTGGGACGCGCTTTCTTTGGAAACTTGAGTGCCCTGAGTGACCTCTGCCCGTTCAACTGAGTTTTCCTTTCTCAATTCTTCCATCTTTCCCTTGTTCCTATTTCTAATAGGACTAGAAGGAGGAGTGGGTGGAGGGCCCTTGGATCTTATGGAATATGATGACGATGCCAGAGTGCACGAACTAACCTTTGGGGAGGGGAATAAAACCAAAAGGTAACAAGTTAGTGAGGATTATAAGATAAGATGTTGTGATATTTAAACACATAGTGTAGGAATGTAAATCGTGTCCTAATTTGGGAGCCCTTAGGACCCCCGTTGTGCCCGAGGTAGGTCTAGCGACAAATTGATTTGGAGAAATTATAATGCTAAATGCCTCATTTTATTAATAAAAAAATAAGACGAACCCCAAAATGACACTGAATAACAGGAAATAAAAATGTCACTAATGGCCATTGGCCTTATTACATTCATAAACAAAAAAGTGCATTCCTATCTACTTGGTCTCAGAAGGACCTTCCTCGGGTTGAATGCTTTCGTTTATCAAATCCTCCAGTTCGTGTAGGTTCACCAGTAAAAATGCCTTCGCCAGGTGTTCTCCTTCATTTCCCTCAGCGTCCTGGCAGTCGGTGACTCTCCTCCTAACTTTCCCTTCAAGTTCCAGTAGACTGTACTCCAGATATTCCAACTTTTTGCTAGCTTTGGCGGCCCTCTCTTTTCACTCGTTGATTTGGTCATTTGATGGAAGATTCCTCCACCAGTCTAGCAAGAGTAGGGGCGTGCTAATCATACCGAAAATGGGGATCTCGTACCTCATTTGCTGCAAAACAAAAGGGTTAGACCCTACCCCTACCAGACTCGTCTATTAAATATCAATAATTGGCATAACGGTCATTTAGTTCTCCAAATAAATGCACAAAACGTGGTAGTGTCCGTTTGGGTTTCAAGGAAACCTAGTGGTCTCTGGACAAGGCTTTCCTTAGAGTCATTACGCGGACAACATAACTGACTCAGCTAGGTTTTGACAATGATGCATGCACAATTAAACGATGTAGGGTTTCTATGGGGTATTAGACTTGTACCCTTGAGCGGACAACTCAAGAGGGAAAGGCACAGAATCGTCGACTACACCGTTGATCGATTGGTTTTACCGCAAATATGCCTTTGCCAGATTTAGGGGGTGATAATATCGGAAGAGCGCAACCACGCATTATAGGCGTTGCTACGGTATTTTGTTTGGCACGAGTGGAATATGATGTTGAATATGCAGTTACAATAATCAAACAAGTTGTCACGTATTTGCACGTTCATAAAGTAATAATTACAACAGTTTCTCATAATTTACAACAACATTAAAGGAAAGTGATAAAGGAAAGCATTAAGAGAAATAAAGGAAAGAAATAAAGAGCCAAGTCAGTTTCGTAGTAGAAGAGGGAATAAATATTTAAAGGCATTTAAACAAGTAAAAACATATAAAGAAGCATAAAGTCACAAATAGCATGAAATGGTAAAATCCTTAAAGAAATCCCCAGCACAGTTGTCATGCTGTCGATGCCCCCTTTTTCTCGCGAAATCGGGTTTATGATATTTGGGAGGACAACTCGTTCCCTTTTGGGAATTGGGTTTGAAGAGTCGCCACGTAATGATTAAAGTGCATTAGGACACTAAGATGAGTTTTTGATTTTTGAAAACCAGAGATTGGGTAAGGGCTCGAAATTATGCTAAGGGGAAGGTGTTAGGCACCCCTAGAGATCCACTAGTGTGGTTCCCGGCCGTACTATAATTGTGACTTTAAGTGCAAACAACAAGTGTACAAGAAAGAGTTACAAACATGAGGGGATCTTCATATAATTGTTGCAAGTAATTGAAGTTAAAGGAAGTTAAAGAGCTGAAATTTGAGAAAAAGCAGTTTTGAAATTCTGAATAAAATAAATAAGTAAAGAGAAGGGGGATCCTAGGTTTACAAATAATATGGATCACATCAATTCAATACCCGGTAATCACTCCTCAGAAGAGGGGTTACATGTGGCATTAGTGCACCGGTCATCATATTCATATCTACCTTTTCCCACCCCGTTAAGGTATTAAAGCGCAGAATGGTTTCGTTACTTATTGCATGCTATTACCCGCCCCTAATCCTATCAGTCCTGAAGGCATTTGGGACTACTAATCCTAAAGGGAAGGGGTGTGAGGTTTTATAGTTTCTAAGGACAAAATTCTAAGGCGAATATCAAAACACATATGTAAAAAATATGGAGGAGAAGCATATAACAGATAGAAAGGCTCAAACAAACCTCCTTAAAACAAAGAGAAGCATATAATTTAGCATGTCTTACACTTACTGATTAGGGTCTGATTAAACTTAAGAGTTGTGGCAAACCGATCTATTAAATATTTCAGATAAGAAATCTGAATCAGGCCTTCCTGTTGGTTGTAGCTAAAAAATCTAATTTAGTTTACAAGTTACCTTATGGCTTGACTAAGTGTTAAATGAAACTATAAGCGTAGAAAGTTGTCCTTAGATCTTGAAAACCGAAAAACTCCACCAACAAAACCATCAATTAAGGAGCCACCGGTGTTGGAATTGAAGCCGCTTTCTCCTCACCTCAGATATGAATTTTTGGGCTCTACTTCAACTCTTCCAGTTATTCTTTCTTCTAGCCTTATTAACTTGCAGGTTGAGGCCACTTTGGAGGTGCTTCAAAGGCGATAAAGGGCAATAGGATGGAATCTGGCGAATATTTGGGGAATAAGCCCCGCATTTTGTATGCATAAAATTACATTGGAGGATGATACAAGGCCTTCCTTAGAACATCAAAGGAGGCTAAATGAAGCAATGCAAGAGGTGGTGAAGAAATAAGTGATCAAGTGGCTTGATGCGAGTGTGGTGTATCCAATTTCCGATAACTCATGGACTTCTCTGGTCCAATGTGTGCCAAAGAAAGGAGGGATGACGATGGTGACAAATGATAACAATGAACTTATTCCCACTCGGATCGGACGATTACCGGGTGGAGAGTTTGTATGGACTACCGGAAACTCAACAAGATGACCCGCAAGGATCATTCTCCCTTGCCATTCCTTGATCAAATGCTCGAAATAAAGTCAAACACATATGCTCCAGAGGGCTATCTATGGTCCGAAAGGGATTCTCACGTACCTAAGGATATAATCTTCTCTCAATGCCTTTTCCAAGGGACCCGAGATACCATTAATTATCTCCACATAATCCGAGGAACTCGATGGCCTGAATATATCGGGTCAGCTTAAGCTCGATCGGAAGCTTGATTATCGAGCTCGAAAAAAGCCACACCGATCAACACGAGATTTGGGGAAACGTTTCCATCCGAATCAAACGCCTGCAGTTGACAACAAATGAAGACTCTCG
>MU693521.1:95224-105603 GCA_026770625.1 Nicotiana glauca
TGTAACATGCCAGGCCGAGGAAGGAGGGTGAGCAACAGTGTATAATCCGAGCCCCCTCTTGAGCAGTGGTGGATAATCCAAATCTTTCTCTAGATCGGAGGAAATTAACCCCCTACATCTCCATACCAAGCCAACTAGGATAGCAACAATAACAACAATAACAACAACAACAACAATAATAATAATATTATCATAGCGGGACAAGCCCGTCCCGCCAGGGAAAGATCGAGAGCCGGCCCATGGTGTGTACGATATAGGATCTTAAGGCCATAGGTCTCAAACATCGCAGAGCAACAAAGGCTGGAAAAATGGCAGGAAAGGCAAGAAGAGAAGATATCGAAAGGAGTTTGAATAAAGAACTGATTACAAAGAAGCCCCATATATGTAGGGGGAAAGCAAAGAAACTGACAACGCCATTACCGCCCTCAAAAAATATAACAACAAGCACAATTAATGCATTCATGGAAGCTGAAATGATAGCAACAAAACGATGGCACAAAATGATAGCAACGATGCAGTACCGAGGAGCGAGGAGTCATGCTACTTCTAATGGTCCTGAAGAAGCGGGAAGAAAAAATGCCTCGACTTTCGTGAAGGGAGGCTGCGCCATCAGCATAATGTCATGTAGATAGCCCACGAGGAAGAGTGCCAAAAACATTTCTTATCACTTCCTTCTAAGAAACACAGAGACTATCTGTGCATCGGGAAATCAGGAGATCGATTTTCCCTCGACATAATTCTTCAAAGAGTAAATACCGAAGGTATGGGATCTCAATTTAATCGCTTCCCTTGAGATCTAATAATGCCTTGCCTAGATCGGACATCGGCTAAGGCCCCAATAGGTGAAGATACCCCCCGAGAGATATACCCGGGGTCCACGAGACTTGTCCAAGAAGCTCGATACCAGTCCTCCTACGACATAAGAAAAATAGGCTGTCACATCTCATTTTTTTGTACCATGTATTCCGTACTAAATTTGGACGTCCCTTTTCTATAAAAGAAGGGTCACCAACACCTTGTAGAATATCTTCAATTGTCTTGCAAAAGAGAAATAACATTCTCTATCCCTCTTTCTCTAATTGACTTATCTCTCTCTGGTTCTAAGTCATTTCAATTGTTAACTATTCTCTTAGTTTGTCGAATAAGCATATTCCGAGATCGCCCTAGCACTTTATTGTTTCCTCGTTTGTTCTTCATTATCTTTGCTCAATACTGATAGTATAGAGCCTGACTTAACTATATTTTTACCTGGTATCCCCTTCCTTGGTAATATAGAGCCTTGCTTAGCCATATTATTACCTGTTGTTCCCTTCCCGACTACCCTTGATAAGCTCGAGATAGGCTCAAGGCTCGGCTTCGAGGTGTCTAATGGCCGACTTTGCGCTCGGGAAACATCCCCTTACTGGTTCGATTATTGCTTGGATTAACTCGATCTTTATCATTTTACTTCATGTTTTAGCACTAACCACCCTTACAAAACTAGCTTGGGAATAGATCACGTATTTTTAGAATCCCATTTACAAATTTAATTATTGTTACCATTTTCATGGTAAACAGTGTCTGTGTTGCTAGCGGGTTTCTTAACAATCCTAGGAAAGAACATTGGGATGTTGTGAAGTGGATACTCAGGTATCTAAAAGGAACCTTAGATGAATGCTTGTGTTTTGGGAGATCAGATCTAGTCTTATTTGTCTATACTGATGATGATATGGCTGGTGATACTGATAATAGAAAATATACTATTGGATATCTATTTACTTTTTCAGTGGGATCTATATCATGGTAGTCTAAATTGCAGAAGTGCGTTGTGCTTTCAACAGTTGAAGCGGAGTATATTCTTGGTATAGAAGCTGGCAATGAGATGGTATGGCTCAAGTGGTTTCTTTAAGAGCTTGGATTGCATCATAAAGAGTATGTCATCTATTGTGATAGTCAAAGTGCAATATACTTGAGCAAGAACTCCATGTACCATGCAAGAACGAAGCATATCGATGTGAGATATCATTGGATTCATGATCAAGTGGAAAATGAATCTTTAGAGGTAAAAAAGATTCACACAGGTGAAAATCCTGCATATATGTTGACCAAGACGATACCAAGAGAGAAGTTCGATCTATGAAGAGAACTTGTCGGATCGGGCTCTATATGAAAAATTAGAGATATCTCTTTCAGGTGCATGGGACTGGAGTGGGTGATTTGATGGGTCCATCCCATGTGAAAGGAAGACAACTTCCTATGGGTTTAAAATATCAAGCTAAATAAATTAATAGTAAGGAAGATTTTCCGGTAGATCATTCCTCGTTTCACCATGTAATATTTCACTTTTGATATTAAACAAGACATCATTGATGACATAAATGAAGCAATTCTGGGAACTTTATAAAGATACTCTGCTCTCAGTTCAAAGATACACAAACGGAGAGGAAAAGAGTTATTTACATAGTAGAAGCAAATTACTATTTAAGGAAAACTATAGAAACTTAAAAGGTATTTGTAGCGAGGTGGAAAAATCAAAAGATTTCTTTTGAGTGTGTAGTGGTATTGGAGGGTTCTAGGTACCAAATTTTTTAAAATCCTTACTATGGTGAAATCAGTTGCTCCTCTCCGGCCGTGGTTTTTTCCATCATTTAGAAGAGTTTTTCACGTAAAAATCTCAGTGTCCCTATTTCTCTGTTACCGCTGTTTACTGTATTTAAGTAATCCAAATTTATTACCATTGTATAATGCGAATATTATTTATGTGGTGTGTTTTTTCTCAACAATTGGTATCAGAGCACATGTTCTGCTCATTCACAAAAATATTATTTACGCTCTATTTTACTTTGTGACAAAAAATATCATGAGTATGAAGTAACAAGATTCAACAGTAATGACGGTTTCTCTATATGAAAAATAAGGATGAAGGACCTACTAATCCAACAAGGGTTATATATATGGGCGTGATATCTATTAGTTCAGAAAAGAAGTATACTGATTTTAAAGAAGAGGACTTGTTAATTACAGAAACATAAATTCTGCAGATGTTGAGCATTGCTGCTACTGATTTTAGGCTTATAAGCGAATGAGCAATTCTGATTTCGTTGGTTGCTCCTATAGACATGCTTTCTAGGCGTTGTTTATTTGACACTTTTTATAGTCGAAATAAGAGTGCAGAAGTCATATAGGCATGGTATCTAGAATGTTGTTTGTTATTTAAACCTATAAACACATTTTTCTAGCGACAAATGCATATGCAGAATTCAGGAAGTCCTATAGACATGTTATCTATATGATATGCAGCATTTTAGAAATGAATTTTAGACATGGTCTCTATAGAAGTGCAGAAACCTATAGACATGGTTCTATAAAAATGCAAGAGTGCAAAAACCTATAGACATGGTCTCTATAGAAATGCCGAAGTAAAAACTGAAAACAGGATACATGAGTGCAGAAGTATAAATATTCCCTATGAATCATGATATCTACCCCTTTTTGCATGCATGATTGACCCTCATCTTTTCACTAACAGCCCCAATAGTCTATTACAAGATTATTACAGCCCAGAATGAATAAGAAAAGGCAAAATTACATCAGGAAAAAACTAAAAATTTACAACCAAAGAGAGTCTGATTTAGACTTCCTGTCTGGAGCATGAAGTAAACCAACTCTAAAGATCAAATTTCCGAAGCCTTTCTCTTATTTGGGATGTGTCAGAGTTCCCAGGAGTCTCAAATGGACTCTGATCAGTGCTCACACCCAAATATATTGCAAAATTGAATCATAGTGCAGTGTGGAAGAGCCAGCCCTCAAGTGTCCATGTTTAGAGGGAACTCAAGGTCACAAAGCAAGGCTCACATGAGGGGGGGGCAGAACTTAGAAGTTAAGAGAGAGTGTAAGTGCAGAGAGGGATTCTGAGAGGAAGCAAAGACAGGCTAATGGACATACCTAGCAATTGGAAGTGTCGGCACACCCAACTAGCCTGTTAGGCCATATTGTTTAGGAGTCAGGATCCCCACAAGGGATCAAGTCCAAGAATGAGCAACAACTTGCATGTCGCCATGTTCTGAACTTCAACTTAAAGCAGATAGAGGGGAATAGGAGTGCAGGGATTCACAGTAAAAGCATATGCAAAGAAATGACATGCTAATCAACATTAAACATAGACAGTAGACAGGAGTGTAAATGATGTAAATTAAACACATTGGGATGAGGCTGAAAACCAAAACTAGAAAATACCAGTTTCAGGGAAATAAGAAAAGGGAGCAGTAGTCTTGTAAGGCCAAAGTGCAAGCAAGTAGTCAGAATACTATGATTTTAGAAGAGAACTATGAGATTGTAAGTGTCTCCAGTGTGTAATGTGTAAAAGTATTGAACTGAAGGTCCTCAAGTGTAGAAGGGTCGTACCCATTTTATAATGTAGAAAGCAATCAGAGATAGGTGAGAAAATAGTTTGGAAATCAATTACACAAGGTCTTTCTTTAATTAAGGGATTCTGATTTCAAACGGGTAAAATAATTAAGGAACTAAATTAATCAAACACCTTATGCAAGGTAGTATAATAGGGGTAAATACATAAAGGTCTATTTAAGGGCAAGGTCTTGACAGCACACGTTTTGTGCAAATAAGGAAAGGAAATCAATTAACAGCTAGTAAATCAAAAGGTCTGAATTTTTGTATGAATGAATCCAGTCAGAAAAGGTGAAGAAAGGTTTTACTTGAGGAAAATCAATACCAATCAATCAAACCTAAAAAAGGATTCTGAATCAATCATAAGTTGGAAAACCTTTTCGGAAGAAAGAATCATCACACATATAAAAGCATACATCCATGCTTAAACACGAAGAAATATCATGCTAATCAGTAGAAGAGTCTAGCAAAGAAGAATTTAAAAGTTAAGAGTTGTAAACAAAGAAGTTCAAACTTAGTTCATAGACTCAGAATGAGTCTGAAAGAGTCAAGGGTTCCAAAATAGAACCCTAGTTCAAATACATGACCAAACCTCAGTAGAACCCCCAAATTCTAGTGTTTCCAACTCGAGTCAAGAACAGGGATGAGGAGGCAACATGCTCAGAGATTTCTTTTCAAAATTCTCATGAGAAGACAAGCAAATACAATAGAAAGTTCGAAGCATAATGAGAGTAGAATAAACAGTAGAGGAAAACATGCTTAAACAGGTCTTAAAACAAGGTAAAGTAGAAATGAAACACTTAAGAACATGGTAGAGAAATATAGTAGAAGAACACAAGAACACCGGAACAGTATAGCAAAAGAACATATAGGGAAACACAATGGGATAAACATGTGAGAGCATGGTATAGAAACACGGTAGAAGAAAGAACGGGGCACAGTAGAGAAGAACATGCATGATAAAGGAAAACATAAGAACACAGTAGAAGATTATGCGTGGCAGAAAAGAAAACATAAGAACATAGTATAGACAAATACACACAAAGAAAAGAAAAATAAAAGTCAGATAAACATTTTAGGCTTTTCAGAAAACCCTAAATCGGAGAGAAGTGATTTTAAAAGTAATTTTTGAAAGAAAAATTGGGGAAATCATTTAAAAACCCAAGTAGAGCATAGATACATAACAGTTTTAAGAAAAATCGGAGAAAACCTCAAATAATTAGGGTTTTAGAAGAACCCTAAAACGATAAAGGCTTTGAAAAGGTCAAAGATAGGCTTATATGACCAGGATGTGCGCTGGCGACGGCCGTGAAAACTTGAGCTGGCCTATTTTTGGATGAAGACCTTTGAGGTCTGGCCTTGATTCTTCAAATATCGAGCACACATGAGTAACAGGGGGTAAGTATAAGGTTACTATGGCCGGAGGAGCCATAGTTTCCGGTGGGTCTTGAGGTTGCAGACGATAGGAGACGATTAGGGTTGAGGAAGGTTCGAGAGTATTTGAGAGACGAAGGGGTTTCAAGGTGGCGTCTCTGGAGGGAAATGAATTAGGGTTAGGATTGGGGTGAATTAAAATGGTAAGGGGGAATCATGGTCGTTGATCCAAATGATCAACGGCCTGGATTAAAAGTAAAGACGGGCGGGTCAGATAAATGGGTCAGGGGTCGGGTTAAATAGAAATTGGGTCGGTCCATTTGGGATTTAAAATTGGGTTAATTGGATGATCAATTGGGCTATAACTGAAACAAAATGGGGCCAGATTTTAAATAGGCAGTTTTCCCTTTTTATTTTATAAAATTAGTAAAATGACTTCTGAAAATAAATTAAAGGTACTGAGTCAATTAATAATATATAAATATTAATTAAAAAATTTCAGGACCAATTTCATAATTATAAAATTCTATTAATCTTAAAATAGGCTAAAATTATAATTATATGCAATTTAGATTTAAAATACTAAATAAATTTATAAAAATATGCAAAAATTACCTTAGCTATATTTTGGTACAAATATAAGAATACAAAATAATTTTTCACCAAAAAATGATAATTTGATGGATAATTATTGGTTTTTGTATTGTCAAAATTGGGCAATAAATTGATTTTAAAAATCTTAAAAATTGGAAAAATACTAAAACACTTGGAAATACTTATATAGGCCTATATATGCTATTTTGAAAGTATTTTGAATATAAAATATACAGAAAAAAATTAGGTATCAACAATGGCTAAATGTTGGGTTTGTGTACCCCATCTCGGGTAGTTCATGGACTTCACTGGTACAATATGTGTCGAAAAAGGGGGTATGATTGTGCTCATAAATGAGCAAAATGAGTTGATCCCCACTAGAACTGTCGCCGGATGGAGGGTATGCATGGATTACCGAAATCTGAACAAAGTGACCCGCAAAGATCATTTTTCATTACCCTTTCTTGACCACATGTTGGATAGAATTGCAGGGCGTGCCTACTACTACTTTTTGGATGGGTACTTAGGTTACAACCAGATTTTTATTGCTCTGGAGGACCAAGAGAAAATCACTTTCACATGCCAGTATGGGACCTTTGCATTTTCACGAATGCCATTTGGTTTGTGTAATGCACCGGCTACATTCTAGCGGTGTATGATGGCTATCTTTACGGACATGGTGGAGGACTTCTTGGAAATGTTCATGGATGATTTTAGTATTGTGGGTGACTCTTTTGATCAATGTTTGAAGAATCTTGACAAGGTTCTAGCACGATGTGAAGAGACAAATCTAGTGCTTAACTAGGAAAAATGCCACTTTATGGTCGAGAAGGGCATTTCCCTCAGTCATAAGATCTCAAAGAACGGTATTGAGGTGGAAAAAGCGATGATTGAAGTGATTTCAAAGCTTCCTCCTCCTACTTCCGTCAAGGGGGTTAGGAGCGTTCTTGGGCATGTGGGGTTCTATCGAAGATTCATACAGAACTTTTCTAAGGTAGTGAATCCCTTGTGCAAATTATTGGAAAAAGGGTGTGAAGTTCGTGTTTAATGATGAATGTATGAAAGCTTTTGAACTTCTCAATTACAAACTGACAACCACTCCTATTATTACCGCACCCAATTGGAGCTTACCTTTTGAGCTCATGTGCGACACAAGTGATGTTGCAGTAGGAGCGGTCTTGGGTCAAAGAGTGAACAAGATGTTTCACCCGGTGTATTATGCAAGAAAAACTATGAATGATGCCCAGGTTAATTACACGGTGATGGAAAAAGAGTTTCTAGCAATTGTGTTTGCAATGGAAAAGTTTAGGTCTTATCTCATGGGTGCCAAAGTGATTGTTCATACCGATCATGCGGCACTCCGTTACTTGATGACAAATAAAGATTCCAGGGCTCGGTTGATGAGATGGGTTCTGTTGCTTCAAGAGTTTGACCTTGAGACTGTTGATCGAAAAGGGTGTAAAAACTAAGTGGCGGACCACTTGTCCCACTTGGAGGAAGAGGGGAGGCCCCGTGATGGCCTCAAAATTAATGATTCATTTCCAGATGAACAACTACTCTCTGTATATTTGAATAGTATGCCTTGGTTCGCTTATGTTGCCAACTTCCTTTTGACCGGCATTGTCCTCTGTGAGCTCTCTTCTAACCAAATGAAGAAGCTTAAACGGGATAGCTTTGACTACTATTGGGACGAACCTTATCTGTTCAAGATTTGAAATGATGGTGTGATCCAGAGATGTGTTCCGGAAGAGGAGCAAATGAGTACTCTTGATGCTTTCCATTCCTTTCCCTACGATGGTCATCATGGTGGGGCGAGAACTGCTTCAAAGGTGCCCCGATGTGGTTTTTATTGGCCTACATTGTATAGAGATGCTAGTGAGCTTGTGAAGATATGTGATGAGTGTTAGAGAGCTAGTGGAATCTCCAATAAGGATGAAGTTCCTCTCACCACTATTCTTGAGGTTGACATATTTGGCGTGTGGGGTATTGACTTCATGGGGCCTTTTGTGAGTTCATGTGGTAACACGTACATTCTAGTTGTTGTTGATTATGTCTCAAAGTGGGTTGAAGCTGTAGCTTTGCCTAAAAATGAGGCACAGAGTGTCCTGGCTTTCTTAAAGAAAAACATTTTTACAAAGTTTGGCACTCCTTGGGCGATCATCAGTTACGGAGGTTCTCATTTCTGCAATAGGGCATTTGACTCTTTGCTTGCAAAGGACAGTGTCAATCACAAGGTATCAACCCCTTATCATCCTCAGGCTATTGGGCAAGTTGAGGTCTCCAACAGGGAGATAAAGAGCATATTGTCAAAAACTATCAATGCAAATAGGACAGATTGGTCAAATAAACTAGATGATGCTTTGTGGGCTTACAAGACTCCAATTGGTATGTCTTTGTACCTGTTGGTATTTGGGAAAGCGTTCCATCTTCCAGTTGAGTTAGAACATAACGCCATGTGGATACTGAAGAAGTTAAATCTTGAGTGGGATGTTGCAGAAAATCTCTAGGTAGAGCAACTCAACTCAATTCTCAGTTACGACTATTTCCGGGAAAGCTCAAGTCAAAATGGAGTGGCCCTTTTGAAGTGGTGCATGTAACTCCGTTTGGTGCTCTTGATTTGAAAAACAAAAATGGTGAAATCTTCCGAGTTAATGGGAATTGAGTTAAGTACTATGTTTGCAAGTTTGATGACAGCCACGTGGTGGCAATGATCCATCTCATATGATTGATGTTAACCTGCATTGTGCTACGATGTTAAATCAGGCGCTTCTTTCGAGGAAACTCGTGTGTTTTTCATTTTTTTCTTTTTCATTTTCCTCTTAGTGTAGGATTTGTTACATCCTGCATTTTCGTACGTCAAAGCTTGTCGTAAGATTAATCGACATAAGTTCGAGAATGAGATTATTTTTGGGATTATAAGTATTACGCTATTTTAAACAAGTGGTAAGTAAATTCGTGAAGGTGAAAGGGTAAGAGAATCTAAGAAAACGAGTTTCGTCGAAGTTTGTCAATTTGGAATAAAATACTATTCGAGCTATAATACCCGGTATTTATGCACTGGTACTATACAAGGTATCATATGACCTTGATAGTATGATATATAAAAAGTATTAAAAATAAGTAAAATTTTAAGTAATTTGAGACAATTCTTAATTATGCAGGTAATTAGTTAAGTACCGAATAACGGAATATTACCTAATTAATTAATTGGTTATGGTATAAGATTAATACCCCTCCCCACTCCCACGTGGAAGCAAGACATTAAAAAACCAAGTAATTCTTGATCAAGTTTGAGTAGGTGGCAATTTAACACATCAATTACAATACACCTCAACTTTAAGATTTTCAATAAACAAACCATACTACATTCATATTCTAATTCAAACACTAATATTTTCAATACAAAGAGAACACTTCAAGCAGATGTGAGACTTAGCACATAATCAACGTGCCTTCTTACCTATTTTCTACCAATTCCAACAAGAACACTACAATGTGATTTCTTACCAATTGCCCACCAAAAACGTGAATTCTTGCAACCAAAAGGGATCCAACGAGAATTATTAGCAACATAAAAAATTTGTGGTTCTAAAGGAGTACAGTGCAACCTTTTTCAAGAGCATCATATGAATTTTTCCTACTCCAGGTATGTAAGTCTATCCTTTATTTTCTTTTTGGCATGATCCATACGACACAAGTGAAACAAGCAAATGCACAACTTCCATAAATTACTCTATTCATAGAAATGCTAGAGATATGTATCTTCTTATTCTCCCATGTGTCATATTATTCTATTATCTGTTCATGGGTCTCAAAAATACGTAAGTTGGTAAAGTTTATTTCATGATATTGATCAGAGGCATAATGGTCTTATGACGTACCGAGAGATTTTATTAACGTATTTTATATGCATTTCATGCATTTATACATGCACATAAATCTCTTTCCAGATGGCTTTATATATATATATATATATATATATATATATATATATATATATATATATATATATATATATATATATA
>MU693521.1:106219-150904 GCA_026770625.1 Nicotiana glauca
AGAGAGAGAGAGAGAGAGAGAGAGGATATGGGAAAGGTTATGGCATTATATATGCACCACCATCTGATCATCTGTATATATTGATGATATTGCCCATAATGGCCGAGATGATATGATGGGACGCCATAGAGGCTTGATGATGTTATGAACATATGTACATATGCATGACATGACATTCATTCGCATAAACCATATATATATATATATATATATATATGTACACATATGTATATATATATATACGGATGCCATAGAGGCTTGATGATATTATGAACATATGTACCTATGCATGAAATGACATTCATTCGCATATATATATATATATATATATACGGATGCCATAGAGGCTTGATGATGTTATGAACATATGTACCTATGCATGAAATGACATTCATTCGCATATATATATATATATATACACATATGTATATATATATATACACATATGTATATAGGATATGGGAAAGGTTATGACATTATATACACACCACCACCTGATCAGCTGGTATATATTGATGATATTGCCCACAATAGCCGAGATGATATGATGGGATTCCCTCAGAAAGCTTGATGATGTTATGAACATATGTACCTATGCATGACATGACATTCATTCGCATATGCGTGTCACCATAAGTATTTCATGATTTACAGAGTTATCCAGACTTACAGTTTGAGTCATTTACTCTATAGTTCTTTCATGTATTTTATGTTCCTTACATGCTCGGTACATTATTCGTACTAACAACCTTTTTTCCAGGGGACGCTGTGTTTCATGGCTGCAGGTCCCAAAAGACAGGTTGAGAGTCATCCAAGTAGGCTAAGAGCTTAGCGGAAGATATTGGTGCGCTCCATTTGCTTCAGAGTTGCTTGATTGGTTAGTATACTTTAGACTGTATTGTTTGGTATGGCAGGACTCTGTCTCGATCTTTATGAAAATTATGTATTCTTAGAGGCTTGTATTCATATGTCATGTACGTAAAAGATTGTATGGCCTTGTCGGTCCATGTTCAGTACACGAGTGGTTATTTTGGTCTTATAGGCCCGTACTTCATATGTATAAGTTTGTATTCCCTCATGCTTTACTCCGATTTATTTATTTATGATAGAATGACATGTAAAGATACGTTATGCTGGTACTCGGTTGAGTAAGGTACCGGGTGCCCATCGCTGCCCATCAACTTGGGTTGTGATAAAAGTAGTATCAGAGCAGTTCTGTCCTAGGAAGTCTACAAGCCGTGTCTAGTAGAGTCTTGTTTATGGGTGTGTCATGCATCATACTTATAAATAGGAGGCTACAGGGCATTTAGGACTGTTACTCTTTCTTCTTATTCTAGATCGTTTGGTAGAGCTCGGTTGTAAGAACTCAATTTCCTAAATTCTGTCTTATTCTTAATATGATGATACCTACATCCAGAAGGGCAGTTGGTAAGAGATTAAATATGGATATGGAAGAGTTGAGTCAGAGGATCCCAATTTTGCATCATGCTTATGATGAATGTAAGGTCTCCAATAGAACATAAGTATACTAAGACGTACAATCTTCTTGATAAAGATCCCTAAGGCAAGAATGCCTATCCAATTTTACAATAACAAGGGAAAAGAGAATCAGAAAGTAGATATAAGTCCAAGCAAGTAACAAAAGCAAGGTGAAAAAAGGGTACGAGGTACCCAGTTAATGAAGATTATCGATATTTTCAATTCAGGCAAAGGAATATAAGCCTTTTGAGTTACCTTCAATCATATCATAGGTACGTACAATTGGCTATATCGATCTTAGTTATGCCATATCGGAGCTAACAGATATGGTATAAGATAAGAACGAGATATCAAGATCCGGCTGAGGTTAGAGTGACCCAAAATGGTGGATGGATTGTTTGCATTAGTTGACATTTCCAAAGGATATTGCAAACGTACTAGTAGATCTCTTTGTGAGACACCTAGATGGTACATTCTAAAATAGTACAGCTAGATATGAGTACTACAAAGTTATGCACTGGAAGCCTTGAAGGGATAAATATCACCTTAGTATGGCTCACGTCCCTAGTAGAGAAAGAATGTTAGGCAATTCGCAGAGCCAATGGATGGAGCAAGGGGAGATAAAAGCAAAAAGAATATATTGTTCAAGTTTTCAGAATAAAGTGATAGACATAGAGGTTAGAAGGAAATAAGAAGAGAGTTAATGAAGCATTATGTGTAAGATATGATAGTATTACAGAGTCTATAGTCAAGTGAAGGAAAAGACAAGAGGTGACAGGCCTTGAGACAACAAAAGAATATAGGCCACAAAGTCATATCCTCATTTTGAGAAATAAGCTCGTGACTCCAACGCGACTACCAGAAGGAAAAGTTAGACCCCAGAGTAATAGAAATCAGTATGGACTGGTGAACAAGGTAAACTAAACATGAATTAAGGACTGAGTGATTTGATAATGATCGGAATCATAAGAAATTCAGAGAAAGGTCATTTATGAAGACGTTTCCCTAAAGCAAGCAAATTGAGAAAAGTTAAGCTTAAGGGATTGTATGTGCCAGTTATACTAAGCGTCACCCTCCCTAGTAAGAAATTTTGTTATCAATGGCACAAAAGGATTACCACAAGGCGAGTAAGGGTGATCGATAATGTGAACAGACGCCAAAGATGAAAATGTAAAACACCTACATGTAGATTATTGTAGTGATAAATCTTAGTACCCCCCCCCCCCCAAAGGGGGGAATATGAACTGATACGGCATTAAGTCAGAATTAAGTGGTTCTAGTAATTATGGAATGGTAAAGGAAGAATGCGATAAAAATGAGAACGAAATGAGATTGCATTATTCAAATCCTATGGATATGCTATGATTCCAGAATATTATATAAACATGATGTCAAGAAAAGAGAGTAAGGGTTCCTACCCGGGATATTATTGATAAATAAGGAGTCGTTGCAAAAGATAAGTTAAGATAAAGGAAATAACCCAAGAAAGATTACGTGAAACATTGATATAAGAATGGGCCAACATGTAGTCGGTAGTTGATTCAGGAAGAGACTAGTTATAGCTAGATGGGAGGTTACAGACGAGTCAGCAGATCATGAAAGAAAAACATAGTGAATCCAGTATCGTAGATAATGATATCGTGATCCTTGAAAATATTCAGATAAGAGTTGGGATAGTTAAAGTTTCTGTATGAGTGTTATGAAAATAAAAGAGAATGCCACTGGGAAACAGTTAAAACTTAAGCTCAGGAGCAACCCCACAAGATCAAGGGCGTGGAAGTAAGTAACTACGAATAATTATAGGTAAGGAAGGACATCTAATTTTTTATTGGGTATACGATATAATAAGCTCGTAGCTTTACAAATTACAGAGGGTCTTCCCTAAGTACTAACGAAAGACTAGCTAAGAAAATAAGGAAGAAGGCTTCAACGTGAGCACAATGATCTAAAAAGGAAATGGTCTTGTAACAACAATCTCACAACAATATTATATCCACCCCATAAGAAAGTGACACCTATTAGGGCTAATGAAAGGGAAGAAGAAAAATCAAAAGGTAATATTCAAGATCATGTGATTGAACGAAAAATTTGGCATGCGTGGGAACTTAGATAAGCTAAGTATGCACACAAAAAAGGGGCAGAAAGACCAGGAAAGGTAATAACTTACGTTTGAATAAAGATGAGAAGAAACGAAAGGAATTATTCGATCAATGATCCAAAGTTAGTTACGTTATGAACGCACTTAAGATTACACAGTATTATCCATGCAGCATATATGTTGACAATGATACAGCCGTAGAATACTGTGGTATAAGTTAAAAGAAAGAATTGTGCCCAGGGCATAGATAAATGATTGAATTGTTAGATGATTGTTTTGTGGATATTCCATAGCTCCCATGAAAGGCTAAAGTGATAATTAATACCATGAGTCGCAGATCAGAAGATAGATTAAGCTTACATAAAGGCTTACCAGAAGAAAGAGGAAACTAAAGAGTTACATCAAGTAAGTAAATTAGGAATCTGATTATTGGACCCAAAAAATTATAGAAATCGTGATTGAGAACATTACAGGATCACTCTTAATATCATAGGTACAAAAGAGATAGTACAACACTCATATTCTATAACGGCTCTATGATAAAGCCAGTTAGAAAAGTACCAGCCTCATAAGAAGACAGTATGAATCTCCCACCGGATTGTGTGTGAACTAGAGGTGAAAGTATTATAATAGAGCTTCAAATCGTGGAGGTAAATTATACATATGTGGAAAAGAGGTCATAAAAGAGATAAAAGATATTATCCGAGATTTTAAGGTAAGGTAAAGGTGAACAACGTATGAGATACTCATATGCAGAAGGTTGTGAACAGTCCATACTTTAGATAGTAGGCTAGAAGCGCAGGAATTTAGTATCCAGGAATGATAGCGGCATCATCAATGGCATATTTTCCAGCCTATGGTATCGAGGAGGCTAATTAAGAGAGTAAAGAAGAGTTAGAGACGATGTGATGCCTCGCTTGATGTTCCAAAATGACATAAGGAAATCTATGATGCAAGCAAGTTAAAGGAAGCTTGCGAGTAGTATAAATAGATATATGTAGAATGCAATAAAGTATGGTAAAGTGACAAGGTTTTAGGAAGACAGGAATAAGGACAAGAAAGGGCGAGGGAGAAGATGACGAGAAATGGATAAGTTCTCGGGATTAAGCCCGTGAAAATAAGAGAGCTGATGATTTCTCGAAGTTATAGAAATCTCAATATAGCCTGAATGAACTCAAAGGAGTTACTCATCATAAATAGCATTTAAAAGAGATGGAACACTGCCCTGATAATAGAATAAGGATGTAATTGTGGTTGATAAAGGATTACATTTGAGCCATTGATTGAGTAATGATTTGAAGTAAGGGATTCATGAATTGTACGGGATTAATTTACCCACATAAGGTGAATAAACAATGGACGGACAAAATTCACAAATAATGAGATGAGATTAGACCCCCATTCTTAAGATGAATAGTTTAGAGGGAGCATTAAAGAACTTGGATTTATACATATGGGATAAGCAACGAAATGAACCAGGAGTTTGGTAGCAGACCTCAGTAAGGAAAAATCGAGGTAAGAATTATGGTATAGTATGACCTATGCAGTAAAGTCATACGGATGAAGAACAAGGTCTATGAAATAAGATAAAAAACTATTTGTAATATCGACAACGTACCGAGCAAAGAACTTCATTATACTTATAGATAGCCTGAGGGATATCTTGTCAAGATCTACATATGTTCACAAAGTAAGGCCTAGATATTGGCTAAAAACTGGAGGAAGCGGGAGAGAAGAGTCACATACACGCTCTTACAAGGTTAGAATTATACAGGTTGCATGAAAAAAGGTAAAAACAGTTACGAGATTGGAAGATTTCCGACCTCAAGTCATGGTGTGAGAAACGGACCTAAAGAGGGGAATGCCCTGGCCTTTGGATTCATTCACAGAACAGTTGCCTAAATGGAAAGGAGAGTACTAAAGTATTCGCAAGATCTATGGGCAATGAGAATGATAAGTGCATCAATCAACATTTGAGGACTCCAAAGGGGGAATAATGTTATCGCGCCCTCCTTTTTCCTCGCGGGGTCCGGGTTTTGACATTTATTGGGAACAACTCGTTTCCTTTTGGGAATTGGGTATGGAATTTTAAGAGTTGCCACCTAACGTATTTAAGGTGCGTTAGGAAAACTAAAAGCAAGTAACTCATAAAATTGGTTTGCATTACCAGAGATTGGGTAAGGGCTCGAAATAATCTTGAGGGGAAGGAGTTAGCACCTCTTGAGGTCCACAATGGTGGGTCCCCAACAAACTCAAATTGGGTGAATTAGTCTTATAAACAGATAAAGCAAATTAGACAAATTGATATTATATTTAAAACAAGGAGTAAATGGGGTCCTAGGATTTTTAGCCTACAGGATCACTTCTGTACAATGCTTGGTAATCGTCCCCAAGTTGGGGTGCTACACATAGCATTAGCGCACAGGTCATGTGAGCACGTGATTTTTGCCCTAAGCAAATTATTCCTAAAATTCCAAACAAAATGATTCTTAATTTTGTTAATATTGATGCCATTTTTGTGTTAAGTAGTCGTATGATAATTCATAAAAATATACAAAAAATACGAATATACATTAGGATTTTAATTTTATAATTTTGGTATTAATATATTTTTGGGAACAAATTAATGAAAATCAAAAATAGCATTTTTATTTTAATTGAAATTACTACAAAAATAGATATTCCTAGAAATAATTGGTTTAACAATTTAAATAAAAAAATAAAATACAAAAGGAAAAGAAAATAAAAAAAATACGAAGGAAAAAATAAATAATACAAGAATACAAAAGAAAATATACTACAAAATACAAGGCAATAAGAATTGGGTTAAATTAGACTAGTTATTAGCCCAAAATCGGATAATACTCCAGCCCAATTGACCCAGGCCCAAAGGACCATACCAGTCTGCCCAGCATAACACCAAAACGGCCCCGTTTCGTCTCATTCAAATCTGAACCGTTAAAGACATTTGATCTAACGGTCCTATAACTCAGCTCAGTCAATAAATGAAACGACGACGTATTGAGTCGTCAATCCTGGCCGTTCATTTGGTTGATCTAACGGACGAGGGTGGATTATCATTTAATCAGATGACGTCGTATAGGCAACAATCAATCTCAACCATTAATTGGTTTCAATCCAATGGTCTCAGTTAATTAGAGTATTTTAAATATACCACATATACATACACCTATTTCATTTCATCTTCCCCGTTTCTGAATGCAAACCCTAGCCGCCCTCTTTTCTTTCAACCTCTCGCCGGAACTCTCGTCGGCGGGAGACGTGACTTTCTCCGATGGCCTCGCCTTTAACACCCCAGATGGCCCTGAACCTCCTATCCCCACCCCCATAACTCGTTTCCCTCAAATAGCCTCCGATCTGGTCGAATATCAAATTAAGTGTTGCCGGAACCCTACTCCGGCGAACACGACTTATGCCAGTGACTTCACCCTTAATACCATAGATAGCCTCAGCCTCCCCATTACACCCCTCTAACCCGTTTACCTCAAATAAGTCCCTAATTCTTCGAATCTTGAAAAGTAGTTCGCCGGAACCTTACTCCGGTAAACTACAGTCTATCCAAATCGAGCCAAAATAATACCAGACATTCCTTTAACCCTCCTCAACCCACTTCTAACATCTTGAAACCTATGAAATCCCAAACACCCTTGAAAAACCAAAGAGAGTCTGTTGGCATTTAAAAATTTCTAGAAAAGCCCTCCTGGGCATTAGAAGAAGATCTTTTAAGGAAAAATATAAAGAAAAGAAAAAGCCCAAGAAAGACCAGAAAGCTAAGTGTTCTTATTTTCTTTTTAAGTCTTTTCTTCTATGATTCTGTATATGCATGTTTGTCTCTTCCTTCTTTGATAGTCTAATTCTTTTGATTCATCTAAATTGATATTGATTAATAAAAGACAATAAATAAAATTTCAAGATTATTCTGTGACATGTTAAAATTAGGGTTAAAGAGATTTTAATATCATTTCTGTTTATTGTTAGTCTTTGTTTTAAGTAGTATTTTAGATTTACGATTTGATACTATTAGGATTTAATTTTAGTTTAAAATTTGATTAATTTTGGTTAGCCAGTAGTTAAATTGGACTTGTTTTGATTGACTGTGGTTCGAATTGTGTTTGATAAAGTTCTGATTGGTTTTTAGTTGTTTAATCTTTGCAATTAATTGATTCTGATTAATTTTGACTCTATGGTTACGACTTAATTAGGGTTGAAAATTAGGGTTGGTTATAGCTGAGTTTTAATTCCGAAATATAAGGGAGTAGGATAATGTAGTAATTTGGTTAAGATCTAAGGGATAAATGGGTAAAGGGTAGTACGGGTAAAGGGTAATTAGGATTTGGAATCAGGGTTAATTTGGGGAATACTAGTTGGTTTAAATGTAATAATCCTAAGGGAGTGAGGGCAGACTTGGGAATACTAAGTGGTCTAATTGTAATATACTTAAGGGATTAAGGGCAATTCTGGCATAACAAAAGGGTAATTCAATAAATATCATTTAGAGGTAGGGGTAAAAGGGTAAAGGCAATGAAATAGAACATTCTAGATGGGGAAAAGGGGAAATTATGTACAAATAAAGGGTTAGAACTGATCAGTTAACAAAAAGAAGAAGGGTTAAATTGAAATAAAGGGAGGGATCAATAATGCAAATCTGAAATTCAAATTTCCCTCCCTTGCACTCTATAAATAGGCCTCACTTGGCCTCCTTTAACAAGTTTTGAAGTTTTGGGAGAATTTAGAAAGAATCTGATATAGACTAAACAGTTTTTCTGCCATTTTCGATCTAGATCTCTCACCAATTCCCATTAAAAACTCCAAAAAATATCGAAAACAGTTAAAATTCCTACTGTTTCATTGATTTCTGAGGGTAATCTGAAAGTTATATCGATCTGGTTGATAGTTGCAATAGGAATTTGAACAAATCTCTCTCAAGTGTTGGTTTTCTGGTGGTCTATCATTCCTACTGGTCTTATCTGTTAGTTGCTGGGTTAATTCTATTGGTGTCGAAGCTGTGATCGATTTGCTGTCAATTGCCATTGCTGATCCTGATTTTTCTGTTAATTTGAGTAGATTCTCATCGATTTTTCTTCATCTTATTTCCAGGTAATTTTCCAATCCTTATGACTGCGAAGCTGTAATGACAAATATTGAAGAAAAAATGAAGTTGCTTGTTTGGTGTTCAGATATAACTGAATCTGATATATGTAACATTTAGTCAAAAAAAATGTATTCATTAGGAATAATTAGGAAATGTAATGGAACTATATGGACTGGACTGGTATATTGGACTGTGCTTGTGATAGATATTATATTAGTACGTCTTAGGTTACGTAATCTAAATAACTAATAGGATTTCGGATAAAAAAAATTAGTTGATTAAAAGGCTAAAAGTAATAATTGAATTTAGGTTTCCTGATATAACTCTGAAATCATGTATTGACAATAGCGTTTCTTCTGAAAAGTGATAGATCAACTTAAGTGAATGATTAGTTGGAAATTGTAAGGTATAACTGTTTCACTTGACATTGAAATACGAATTAATATCTGAAAGTTAAAATTACGTTGGTATTACTTGTGCAATGATATTTTACTTCTGAAATAAGTTCAATCGTGATTGTAATTAGTTTGGTTTAGAGTAATTAGTGTATAAAAAGTAACTTCGAATGCCTTAATAGAACGATCTTCATAATACAATGTCATGCTGTTTTGGCTCTAAAATTTCAGTTGTTTCATTAGATCCGATTTTAATTGATATTAGAATTGATAAAAACGAAATTAGTAATCATAATTGAATTAAAAGTAAAGGAAAGTTTCTGATAGTTAAGTATATAAATTAGTCTGAATTTGAACTAGAGTTGTAATAATCTAAAAAATGAAGTAAAAGAAATATCTTATGTTGTGAGTTAGTTTGAGTAAATGGCCAAATGTAAGGCCCAAATTCAGTAAGTGTTATGATTATACACGGGCATGTACCATATAATATGAAAATACATTGGTTTGGGCCATTAGTAGAATATTTACGTGAAGGGCCTGAATCTGAACTTCAGTAGATTTAAATTAGACTGGAAATTGCTACATGAGCTGTAATCAAGCCCAATATGAATTAAAGCCTAAACTCTTATGAGTGTGTGGCATCAAAAAAATCCAAAAACTATTAGGTAATAATAAACAATTAAGATTTCTTTTTTGTTACTAGAGACGGAACACATAGAAAATATAGTATACTTTAGGAAGGACCTTTAATAAAAATGAGATAAGCCTCGCCGCTTCAAATACACAATTGCGGGGCCCTCAAATAAGTTATTATAAAAATCTTAGATTTGGAAGGACCGTTTAGCAAATTTCACGGTCTTTCCCAAAGTTAACAAAGACGTAGATATTTTAGGCACGATTTGTAATAATATTACCTTTCTTAATACGGGTGCACATTTATGTGACCTAAATCCAAATCTCAACGAAGTCGAAATGTGTTAAAATCCACGGGCGTACTGGTACGGCGTGGTTCGAAATACATTTTCACGACGTTGTAATTCTTGTTAATTAAATAATAAAGTGGAATATTAATAAATGCACATAAAAAATGGAACATATATATAGAAATCAAATATAAACAAATACAACAGTTGAGCGACCGTGCTAGAACCACGGAATTCGGGAATACCTAACACCTTCTCCCGGATTAACAGAATTCCTTATCCGGATTTCTGGTTCGCGGACTGTTAGCAGAGTCATATTTCCTCGGTTCGGGATTCAGTCGGTGACTTGGGACACCATTAGTATCCCAAGTGCGACTCTGAAATTAAATAAACAAATCCCGTTCCGACTGTCCTTAAATTGGAAAAACTCCTTCCTTTTATTATATCACTTCCCGAGGTGTAATAAATAGGCTCTCCCATAAAAAAAAAAGGAGGTGTGACAGGTCATCATATCCTTTACTACCCAATTACCCTCCCCTTATTATATAAGTGATTCTAATTAAACGTACTTTATGCGTGCATTACCTGTCCTTTCTTTATGGCCCTGGAGGTGTTTAGGACCTCTAATTAAGGTAGTTTTGGACTCTCCTGAAGTTCTTAAAAGGAGAAAATCTAAGCGACAAGCAAAAACACATAGGACATTCACATAAAAGGGACAATTAAAGGCTCACTTTTACCTCTTCACACAAGCAGACAATAGCACGTCTCAAATAGAAGATTTCAGATATTTCAAAGGATCCTAAAGCAGGATATCTAAGTGAGCATGACAAATAGAATATATGCAGCATTGTGTTAAAGGTAGGAAACAGAGACCTAATCAGTTTGCCTACTAAATTTAGGGCTTGCTGAATCTGGAAAATTCACAAATAACAAAATCACAGTTTTATAGTTTGCAGGATTTCAGTCGCCCTACAGGCTTACCTAGGTGTATATCAGTGATGTCATATGAACATGGTATATAGTCATTAATCAGAAGTGCAATAAACCAGTAAATAATTTTAAGCAAGCATTTTGGTTCATTAAATCCTATAGGCATGTTGTCTATGTGTAGAGACTGATTTTAGACTTATAGACATGGTATCTAGATACGAGAACTAATTTAAACATTATAGGCATGTTGTCTAGGTGTAGGAACTAGTTTTAAACTTATAGACAATGGTAGATAAATGCATAAATTGGTTTTTAAAATCCTATAGACATGGCATTTAAATAGAGCAATTAGTTTCAAAACCTTATTAACGTGTAGAAAACTTATTTAAACTTTGTTGGCATGTAGAGATTGATTTTTTAAAACTTATCGGCATGGTGTCTAAAACGGAAGATTGATTTTAAACCCTATAGGCATGGTATCTAAAATGCAGGGCTGATTCATAGGCATGGTATGTGAATGTACATAAGCAAACATCGCAGCAGACTTACAGGTATGGTAACTAGAATGAAGGATTGATTTTTGGACCCTATAGGTATGGTATCTAAATAAAAAAACATTGCAATAACCTATAGGCATGGAATCTAAATACACAGACATTGCAATAACCTATAGGCATAGTATCTAAATAAACATACATTAAAATAACCTATAGGCATGGTTTCTAAGTAAGCAAATATTGCAATAACCTATGGGCATGGTATCTGCCATTTTCCCAACAAGATATACATACGAACCCCTCCCAGTTTTACTATTATCCCCAATATATATTTACAAAGAAATTATTATTACAAACCAAACATAAATGATGAATTACAGAAGTGAAATTGCTAAAACTATAGGGAGCCTGAACACGCCCAAACAGTAAACTTGAAAAGTCAAGTCTTCAACCAAGTATGAACATGATAATACTCTCATAGTGCACCCAATAGTATCATGGTGTGTCAAAGTTCCCAAGGGCCTCAGGGACCCCCGAGCAATATTCACACCAGAAAGCTTTCAATGCAACCCTTTTGTGACCAAGTTTGGAAAGCCAGTCCCAGTGAGTCAAAGTTCAGAGGAGTCCCATGGACTGCTAGGCAATACTCACACTGGAGGGGTAGGACCCTAGGTGTTCTAAGAATAGAAGTTTAAAATATGTGATAGTTTTTAAGAAAATGGTTTTGGATTCTCAGGAAGTAAGGAGCAAATAGGGTCATTCAATTCTAGTGACTCAAACAAAGGTCCTAGCAATCAAACAATATACAGAAACAGGATCACTTAGAGCTTTAACTTAATTTAGTAGTTGTTACTATATGAGAAAACACTAAACAAAGACATGGCATGTTGGGATCAATCATACAGTCACATACAAAGGGGTAGCAGGATTGGGAGCAATGTTGGTCAGAAGTCTGTGAGTGTTGAACATACAGATAAAAGGAACATGCTAGTAGAGAAGTAAACAGTCATAGGTCTAGTTTAGATATAAGCAAGTATGCACACTTGTTGAAAGCAAAAGCACATAGGTCTAGTTAAAACAGGAGTAAATAGGTTCAAAGCAGGATACACATTGGTTCAATCAAATAGAATTAGACATGCTATTGCCACAAACACATAGGTTGAACAGAAGTAGACTTGCTACTGCAGTAAACACATAGGTTTGCTTAAGCAGAAGGAAGGAATGTTGATTATGAGAAAAGACATAGGTCAAATTGAATAGCAGTAAGCATATAGTCTAATCGATCAGCAGTAAACATGTTGATTGGGAACAATAGTCATGAAGCACATGGATCTAATGAGATGATGTAGACATGCTGATAACAGGCACATAGTTTAATTGAATAGCAGTAGACATGCTGAGTAGGAAAAACATATAGGCTCAGAAGAACAACATGCTAATTATAAGGAAACACATAGGTTTAGTTGAATGGTAGTAGTGGGCGAATACCAGTTAAGAGATAGCTATAGAAGAGTGAAGCAAACAGGGTCCAAAGGTCTAGCCTGGGCTTCCAGCTGGCTAGACGATGTAACACCAAAGAGTAGAAGATTGTGATAGAGGAAGAGCTCAAGAACTTTTGTATACTCTTCTATGTCTCCGTGTGTGTGTTGAAGAAAAGAATGAAACTTATATAGCCTTGAGCAGAATAAAACAAATAAGGCTAGGAAAATTAACGGCACATAAATAAATTATGCAAATCAATTAACCAATTAGTCAAGGCTAAACCTAATCAATTAATATCACTTAAATCATGGAGAATCTCATGCGAAATCAGTCAGCAAGCATGATTGGAGTTAAATAAGGTAAGAAATAAGCTTAAAGACCATAGGTTAGACTAATTAATATAAATAAGGAAAGTAGTACCAATTAAAAATTATAAATGAGGAAAATAGGTAAAATCACGGGTTAGTACTAACTTTACCAGGAAAATATGATTCAAACCCTAAGTAAATCATTCAATCCATTTTGATTGACAGGGATAATCAATAACGAAAAATATTGAAGCAGACAGTAAGACAAATGAACAAACAAAGGTAAAACATAAGAGTAAAGATAACCAGCTTCAAACACTTATAAACTCTTAGAAAAGTTTTGTAGAAACAAGAAGAAGTGGAGCCCTAGTTTTGGGAAACTTTAGGATCGATTAACATTAGGGAACGCAAAAAGCCTTAGAGAAAAGATGTTATAGAAACTCAAAATCACTTCAGATATACGGCAAATAATAAATAATCAAAAACCCTAATTTGGAGGAACATAAAAACCAGTGATGATAAAGAGAATACAAAATTTTTAAAGCAAGATAGCGTATAAACTTGAAAACGATTAAGATCTACAAGGATCTGAACAGATTCAAAGTGTAAGAGATGAGGGTTTTGAGAAAGTGACATAGATAAATGGAAATCTGGTTTTGAACCAACGATTCGAGCCATAAACACAGGATAATAGAACTGACAGATGACCACAGGTAGACCCTTAAACGGTTTTTGGACAAAATCTAGGTTGGATCTCTTCGAGATCCCTTCATGAGACAACAAAATCGAACAACCAGAAGAGGTAAGAGGCCCGTAGAGGCCTCAAATCACCATGGAATCTCGTGGAATAGGTAAGAATCGAAGGGATTTTAGGGTAGATTTAGGTGACACTGCCAGGGTTAGGATTAGTCTCGGAGATAAGAGAGGCGATGAGGGATTCAAGGGCAACGGAGTGTATCAAAGGAGTAGGTTTAGAGGTCATTTGGATTAAAAAATGGTAAGGGGTGTTATGGAGCATTGATCATTGAGATCAACGGTCGGGTTGGATATAATTGGTCTATGTTCGATCTGAATTGGGCTTGGGTTTAATTAAATTGGATTGGGGGAATCCGATTTTGGGTATAAATTAGGGGCTATTTGTTAAATACCCATTTTTACTAAATAAAATAACTTAAAATATATAATTAAATGATAAAAAATGATTTTAATGCATGAAGATGATTTAAAATAATTTTTTAATATTATAAAAATATAAAAAGCCACTTTCTGTATAGATAACGTAGTTATGCATATATATATATAGGGGCTATTTTTTGCAAAATATGCAATTATAGTCTTTAAAATGCAAATATAATTAGAAAAAATTCAATTGAAATATTTAAATACTCATGAACATAAATAATGAATTTAGATGATTAAATCATCATAAAATAATATGAGGGAAAGTTTTGAACATTTATGTAATTAAAAAATATAGAAATAAATGGATTTAGGGCCTTTAAAATTGTAGAAAAATTGTAAAACTACTTTTACATGTTTGTAAATGCATGTAAAACATTTTGAAAGTGTATATGCATATTTTAAAATATATGAGAGAAAAATTTGGTATCAACAACTTCCCCTCTTTACCCGAGAAGGATGAAAGAGTTTTCGGGTAAAGAAATAATGACCGATTTTGACCGAATGGGTGTTTTCAAAAAATAGATGTCTAACCCTAGCCTCTAAGTTGCCTACATATCCCTGGTTTTATAGGAATTAGGCCATGTGTAGTTTTGGACCCAATGGTGAAAGAAGCCGATGGAAAAGGTTCTTTTGTGAAGTGTAATGTCGAATGGAGTTATGCTTTGTGAGTTTGGAGCATAGCGGATGCATTATGGGGTAGATATATGAATGATCGCAGAGCAAGGTGGGTAATTGATTGGAATCTATTATAATGGCAAAGTGAAAATGGTATGAACGAAAACCGAAGCGAAGGTTGCTCATGTTTGAAGAACGGTTACCTCCTAGATTACCTGTGAAAACTTAAAATACGATGCATGCAAGTGTATAGGTGACTGCGAGAATTTAAACATGATGCAAATTACCTTTGGACCATGAAAGATTATCTTTGGACAGTGCGGATGACGTCCTTAGACCATGATGTCCTGGGATAAATTATGAGATAGGAGATTCGCAGGCCATGAAATGATGTGCTCGAGCTATAAGGATGGTGCCTCTGAACCATGACGCCTTTGAATAATAATGTGCAAGTATTGAGAGATCCTCAGGCCACGACATGGTGTCTTCAGTCTATGAGGATGATGCCTTCGGACTATGACGCCTTTGGATAAGTTGGCTATATGTCAGCCTATGAAATGCAGAGATATGATACTAAAAGTGATAGCAAGACAAAGCTTAGTCTTGTACGGAGTTTGAGGGTAGAGCTTAGCCCGAGGAAAGAAGATAGTGCCAAGAATAGAACAACATTTATGCAAGGAGGGACAATGTTTAGTCCCGTGAGAAGGCAGTACTTAGCCTTATGTGAAAATGGAGGCAGGGCTTAGCCTCATGCAAGATTTGAGACGGAGCTTAGTCTCATGCAAAGAGAAGGTAATGCTTAGCCTTATACAAATATGGAGGCGGGGCTTAGCGTCATGCGAGATTTGAGGCAGAGCTTAGTCTCATGCAAGGAGAAGGCATGCTTAGCCTTATGCAGGTATGGAGGCAGGGCTTAGCCTCATGTAATATTTGAGAAAGGGCTTAGTCCCATGCAAGGAGAAGTCAATTCTTAGCCTTATACGGATATGGAGGCAGGGCTTAGCCTCATGAAATATTTGAGACAAGGCTTATAGCCTGTTTGGCCAAGCTGCAAAAATCAACTTATTTTGAGATGTGCTTTTTTTCAAAAGTGCTTTTCTCATAAGTACTTTTGGGGAGAAGCAGTTTGTGTTTGGCTAATTATTTTGAAAAGCACTTCTGAGTAGCAATTAGTGTTTGTCCAAGCTTTAAAAAACTGCTTCTAAGTATATTTTTCTCAAAAGTGCTTCTCAAAAAAGTGCTTTTGGAGAGAAGCTAGTTTTTTCTGCTTCTTCTCAAAAGCACTTTTTTCCTTCCAAAAGCTTGGCCAAACACCTCAATTTTTGGCCAAAAGTGCTTTTGGCCAAAATTACTTTTGACCAAAAAAAAAACTTGGCCAAACAGGCTATTAGTCTCATGCAAGGAGAAGACAATGCTTAGACTTATGCAAATATGGAGGCAGGGCTTAGCCTCATGCAAGATTTGAGACAAAGCTTAGTCTCATGCAAAGAGAAGGCAATTCTTAGCCTTATGCAAATATGGAGGCAGAGCTTAGCCTCACGCAAGATTTGAGACAGAGCTTAGTCTCATGCAAAGAGAAGGCAATGCTTAGCCTTATGCAAATATGGAGGCAGGGATTATCCTCACACAAGATTTGAGACAGAGCTTAGTCTCATGCAAAGAGAAGGCAATGCTTGGCCTTATGAAAATATGGAGGCAGGGCTTATCCTTATGAATGATTTGAGACAGAGCTTAGTCTCATGCAAAGATAAGGCAATGCTTAGACTTACGTAAATATGGAGGCAGGTCTTAGCCTCATGCAAGATTTGAGACACAACTTAGTCTCATGCAAAGAAAAGGCAATGTTAGCCTTATGCAAATATGGAGTCAGGGCTTAGCCTTATTCAAGATTTGAGATAGGGCTTAGTCTCATGCAAAGAGAAGGCAATGGTTAGCCTTATGCAAATATGGAGGTAGGGCTTAGCCTCATGCAAGATTTGAGACAGAGCTTAGTCTCATGCAAAGAGAAGGCAATGCTTAGCCTTATGCAAATATGGAGGCAGGGCTTAGCCTCATGCAAGATTTGAGACAGGGCTTAGTCTCATGCAAAGAGAAGGCAATGGTTAGCCTTATGCAGTGAACAAGTAGCAAATAAGAGTAAAATGGGTATTAGATGGAGATATATTTGGTGTCTGGTGACCCAATTGATAGTGATTTTGCTGCATGTATATATTTGTGAATGCTATTATTACGTTAGATATGCCTGCGCTAAAAAAAATTGTAAGTTTTGTAAGGGAGTTTGGTTCGTGCCTTTGTATGTTGGTTGTACTTTGCTCCATTTTAGAGGTCGTGTTTGAGTTGCCATGGGTAACACTTGTCTATCACGGAAATAGAGTTTTCGAAAATATTCACTTATTAATGAAAATAGAGTTATTTTAGAAAACATAGTGAACTATTAAATAATTTTAGATGAACTAATGACTGTAACACATTTTAGGGTCATTGCTGCTTTCTTGTATTAGAATTTTGAGGGTCCTCATCATTCGGCCGTTTTGCGGGTGACAAAACTTGCTGAACCTTCTCTGGAATTTTGAGAATCCTTCTCAAAATTCTGGACCAGTTTCTTAACCAATTTCTGACTGTCTGGCATATGATGGTGTTGGCTGTACTTGCTCTGCAATTTTTAGGGTCCTTCTCAAAATTCTGCCCCAGTTTCTGATGTTGGGGAAAACTGAAGATTTTATTAAGATATGACCGAACCCACAGGGCTACCTACATATCCCCTCTTACACGGGAATCAGTTCAAGCATAGTTCAATTACATCATATACAGGAATATAAACAATATAAACATAGTATCTCTTGACTGCATCTGAATTGATTAGTTTTGGCCAGACTTCTCTGTCTATTTCTACGAGTATGAGTGCTCCTCCTGTTAGCACCCGGTGAACCATGTAAGGACCTTGCTAGTTGGGAGAAAATTTTCTTTTGGCTTTATCTTGATGCGGGAAGATCTTCTCCAACACCAACTGTCCTGGTGTGAATTGTCTTGGTTTAACCCTTTTATCGAAAACTCTGGACATTCTTTTTTGATAAATCTGACTGTGACATACTGCATTCATTTTTTTCCGTCTATGAGGGCTAGTTACTCATAGCAGCTCCTTACCCATTCTACAACTCTGAGTTTGGCTTCTTGTATGATTCTTAAAGAGGTAATTTCTAATTTGGCTGGGATGACAGCTTCGGTACCATAAACCAATAAATAGGGAGTTGCCCAAGTTGATGTGCGGTCTGTAGTGCGGTACCCCAATAGGGCAAAGGGTAACTTCTCATGCCACTATTTGTGATTTTCTACCATCTTCCTCAGTATCTTCTTGATGTTCTTGTTAGCAGCTTCCACAACTCCAGTCATCTGAGGTCTATATGCTGTAGAGTTTTTGTACTTGATGTTGAAGGTTTCACACATGGCTTTCATTAGGTCACTGTTGAGATTGGTGGCATTATCGGTGATAATGGACACAGAGACTCCGAATCGACAAATAATATGATCTTTAACAAAGTCTGTGACAACTTTCTTTGTTACAGCTTTGTAAGATGCGGTCTCTACCCATTTTGTAAAATAGTCGATGGCCACCAAAATGAACTGGTGCCCGTTTGAAGCAGTAGGCTCAATCGGACCGTTGACATCCAATCCCCAGGTAGCAAAAGGCCAAGGTGCACTTGTTTCATTGACCTCGTTTGGTGGTACTTTTATCATGTCTGCATGTACCTGGCACTAGTGGCATTTTTGTATGTACCGGATGCAATCTGTTTCCATGGTCATCCAAAAGTATCCAACCCTAAGTATTTTTTTGGTTAAGACAAATCCATTCATATGTGGTCCACAAGTTCCGGCATGTACTTCCTCGAGCAGTCTAGAATCCTCCTTTGCATCAACACACCTTAACAACACCAGATCGAGAGTTCTTCTATATAGGGTCCCTCCGCTTTGGAAGAAATGATTGGATAGCCTCCGCAGAGTGTGTTTCTGAGTATGGTTTGCCTGCTCTAGATATTCTCCTTTCTCCAAATATTATTTGATGTCATGGAACTAGGGTTTTCCATTCATTTTTTCCTCAACATGAGCGCAGTAACCTGGCTGGTTATGGAATTTCACCGTGACTAAATCGATGAAATTCTTGTCTGTGTGTTGTATCATTGATGATAAAGTGTCAAGTGCGTCCATGAACTCATTTTGAATTCTAGGTAAATGTTTGAATTCTACCCGCGTGAATTTTTTCATCAATCCCTGCACATGATGCAAGTGTGGTAGTATTTTGGTGTTCTTCATATCCCATTCTCCTTGAACCTGATGTACTAGAAGATCTGAATCGCCAATTACGAGAAATTCTTGTATGTTCATATCGATGGCCAAATTGAGCCCCATGATGCAAGCCTCATATTCTGCCATGTTGTTGGTGCATGGAAACCTAAGCTTTGTGGATATCGGGTAATGTTGGCCTGTTTCTGATACCAAAATTGCTCCAATGCCCACTCTTTTAAAGTTTGCAGCTCCATCAAAGAACATTCTCCAGCCGTCGTAGGTTTTAGCAATGTCTTATCCTACGAACGATACTTCTTCATCAGTAAAATATGTTTTTAAGGGTTCGTTTTCTCCTCCCATAGGATTTTCAGCAAGGTGGTCTACTATGTTTGTCCTTTGATCGCCTTCTGAGTTACATAGACAATATCTAACTCACTTCACAATATCTGCCACTTGGCTAACTTCCAGGTTGGCATGGGCTTCTGAAAGATGTACTTCAGAGGGTCTATCATGGATATGAGGTGTATGGTATAGGCATAGAAGTAATGCTTCAATTTCTGAGCTGTCCAGGTCAGAGCACAGCAGGTGCATTCCAACATAGAGTATCATGCTTCGTAAGGTGTGAACTTCTTACTCAAGTAGTATTTGGCTTACTCATTTCTCCCTGTCTCGTCATGTTGTCCCAAAAAACATCTGAATGCTCCATCTAATACAGATAGATAGATTAGCAAAGGCCTCCCAAGTTCTGGCGGGACTAGGACTGGTGGTGTGGACAGGTATTCCTTGATTTTATCGAAATCCTTCTGACAATCTTCGGTCCAACTTGTTTCAGCATCTTTCCTCAACATTTTGAATATGGGTTCACATATAATTGTGGACTGTGCTATGAAGCAGCTGATGTAGTTAAGACTCCCTAAGAAACTCATTACTTACTTTTTGCTCTTTGGTGGTGGTAACTCCTGGATAGCCTTAACTTTGGACGGGTCCAACTCGATTCCTTGGCGACTGACAATGAATCCCAGCAGCTTTCCTGCGAGAACCCCGAATGCACATTTTTGTGGGGTTCAATTTTAGATTGTACCTACTTAGCCTATCAAAGAACTTTCTCAAATACGTTATATGATCTGTGGCCCTCTTGGATTTGATGATGACATCATCAATATACACCTCTATTTCCTTGTGTATCATGTCATAGAAGATGGTCGTCATGGCTCTCATGTATGTAGCCTCACCATTCTTTAGACTAAATGGCATCATCTTGTAGCAGTATACCCCCCACGGCATGATGAAAGCTATTTTCTATGTGTCTTCTTCGTCCATCCAGATCTGGTGATAACCCGCGAAGTAGTTTACAAAGGATTAGAGTTCATGCTTGGCACAATTGTCAATCATGATGTGTATATTTGGTAGTGGAAAGTCATCATTGGGACTTGCTCTATTTAAATCTCGGTAGTTGACACATACTCTGACCTTCCTGTCTTTCTTCGAAACTGGTACGATGTTAGTTGGGTGCTCAACTACCCTGAGGACTTTGGCTTTGATCTACTTAGTGACTTTCTCTTTGAATTTTAGGCTCATATCTGGTTTGAACTTTTTGAGTTTCTACTTTACTGGAGGACACATTGGACTGGTAGGCAACTTGTGAGCAACTATGGATGTGCTCAGATCGGTCATATCATCATATGACCATGCAAAGATATCCTCATATTCCTTCAAAAAATAAATGTACTCCTCCTTCTATGTTAGTGATAAGTGAATGCTTACGCGAGTTTCCTTGACGGTCTCGGTGTCTCCCAGATTTACTAATTTGGTTTCGTCCAGGTTGGACTTAGGTTTATTTCTCAAAGTTCTCAACCTCTCTGACAATTTCCTCAGGTATTTCATCTTCTTCCTCCGAGTCATTATCCTTATGTTGCGTTGTCTCATTACATGTTACAGTCATCGGTTCATCAGGAAAAATAATAATGATATTGTAGAAAGATAAATGTGAAAGATAATAATGAATAATATATAGCAATGCATTGATTAAATTTTGAAAATATCCAAAATAAGTACTGCTCGATGAATCGAGCAATTATTTTGAAACAAAATGCGTCTTTAAAACAAAATTACTGAAAATATCTAAAATTCCTAGCATGGTTATAGAAATAGATTAGGCTAAATGCCAAGCTACCTAGGGACTCGGCGCGCCAGGGATGGTGCGGCAGTCCAGTTCCTGAGAATGACTCCTTTCTCCACAGTCTGAATGGTGAGGCCTTCTTCCTCCTCCTCCTCCTCAATTATCGCACTACAATCCATATCCTCATCCTCTAGGAACAAATTCCTCAGCCCAGCTAAAGCTTCTTCCTTTGTAGTTCCCCATATTGTATCAGCCTGGTGAAAAATCTAACCCAGATATGGCATTGGTTGCTCGAGAGGGTAATAAGGACTATGCCATGGAGGTGACCAATCATCATATTCTTTCCATTTATACTAATATCCGAGCCCAAAAGTCATTCCATGATGTTTTAGCTGGATCGATTTAGTAATGCCCTGGAGATCATTTCCAAGCCCTTTGCCGGGTTCGTACCCAGACCATGCAAATATGCTTTCTATCTTGTTAATCCACCATTTGTCCTTCTCAACTGCATTTACATGTTCAATGTGGTGATAAGTTTCCCCTCTTAGACTTCTTCTATTCTCGATGGTTTGACTGGTGTAAACAGGGTTACTTTCGTCTTCGTGAATGATCACTTCCTGATTGTTCTATTCGAACTTCACGGCCTGGTGTAGTGTGGAAGACACAGCCCCAGCGGAATGTATCCAAGGTCGACACAACAGGAGATTGTATATAGCTGATATGTCAAGCACTTGGAATTCAACATCGAACCAAGTTGGCACCATCTACAAGAAAAGATTAATCTCCCCAATTGTGGCCTTTTAAGACCCATCAAAGGCTTTCACATTCATATTTCCTGCCTGTATCTCATGAAAATCTTTGCCCAATAGAGTATTCAACGGACAAATGTTGAGGCTTGAATCTCTATCTATCAGGACCCTGTCAATGAATTTATCTTCAAATTGTACCGTGATATACAGTTCCTGGTTGTGTCTTAACTCTTCAGGCGGTAATTCATCCTCGTGGAAGGTGATCTTATGACTCTCCAGCACTTGTCCTACCATGTTGGCCACTTTTTCGCAAGTGATATTGTTAGGAAAATAAGCCTCATTAAACACCTTCATCAAAGCATTCTTATGCGCCTCTGAATTTTGCAATAGTGATAAGATGGATATCTAGGCGGGGTTTTGTTCAACTGATCAACAACAGAGTATTCCCTTGCATGTACTTTCCTCCAAAGATCATCCAGTCCAGTTTCAATGACAGGTTTCTTAGTAGTAGCCTCCTTGCTCGATCCTCCTAAGTGTTCGGTGTATAGATCCTTCCCGTTTTGGTCATTCCTTGTGCAACATCAGATTCTTCCATTTTTGCTTTTCCTTTTTGCCTAGTTTCGTCAACGTAATCCCAAGGTATGGCCTTGGAATTTAAAGGAGGTGTGGTTGCAACTGTCACTATGAAAGGTGTGTCCATCTCTACCTCAAATGGAACAGGTGTGGCTGTAGGTGGAATGATATGCACAAGTTTTGTTTAGGTTACGCCATTGAGATGAGTTCTACACTGCCACAGCAGGAATAGGAGTGACATAACCAGCAACCTTTAATCTTTCGTACAGCTGGTCGATGGGTTCAGCAATAGCAGTGTATTGTCTGGGTGGTTTGGAATCAAAGTTAGGTCAGGGTTTCTGGTAATTTGGACAAGTTGGAGGTGAATGATAGTAGGCTGGCTGGGTGTTATAAGTGTGATAAGTGGTGGAGGGTTGAGAATATTTGGGAGATGAGGGTTGGTATGTTGGTGGAGGTGTTTGGTATGTGGGTGGAGGCGTTTGGTATGTGAGCAGAGATTTTGGGCCTTGAGCTACCATTACTAAATCTACTTCTCTTTTCTTTGATATGCTGCCTGATTATAATGCTTTGTTCGTGGCCTGTAGTGCCTCAAAAGTTGTCACCATCCCGCTTTTGATACCTTCTTCAATCCTTTCTCCGAGTTTGATGTTATTGGAGAACTTGTGGTTCTCAATGACCATTAGACTTTCATAATATTGTGGGTCCTGTGTCCTGACAAAAAACTTATTCATCTCTTCTTTTCTAGTACTGGCCTTACTTTCACAGGTTTTGATCTCCATCAAGTAACATACTCACAGAAAGCATCAGTTGGCTTCTTCTTTAAATTCTGGATGTAGAAGACATCCGGTGCATTCTCTGTATTAAACTTGAACCACTCCATAAATTCTGATGCCATGCTTACCCAATTGCCCCATTTCTTAGGGTTCTGGCTTATGTACCAGGAAATGGCATCTCCGGTAAGACTTGTCATGAAGAGCTTCATTCGGATCCTTTCATCTTTTTTGACCCCCACGAGCTTGTCACATTAAGTTCTCAAATGAACTTGGGATCACCTGTTCCATCAAACATTTCAAACTTGGGAGGTTTGTAACCCTTCGACAGTTCCACGTCTGGTTGTATGCACAGATCCTTATAATTCAGACCTTCTACCCCTTTCCTCCTTCGACACCCTGAACTCGACTTGTCAATTTCTTGAGTTCCCCGGCCATATTCTTGATGAGCAGGTCCTTCTCAGTGGATTATGGTGTATAGGAGATCTGTTGAGTAGAGTGAGGTACGGTTTCCACATATATAGGGTTGTTTGGGTAAGTGTCGGGGATTTGGGTGTCGTGGTGGTCGTTGGTTCAATTTTGATGGTCGGAATGAGTTGTGGTGTGTTCTGAGGAGTGTGGTCAGTAGTGGCTTGTGGGTACTATATTGGTTTATGATGGTGTTGTATTGGAGTTGGTATTAGTAAAGGATTGGGATTTTAAAGTAGAGTTTCATATTGATATGGTGTGGGAGGATTTTGTGAATGCTGGTTTGGTGTATTTTGGGAAGGTGCTGGGTTTTTGGTATTTCGTTGTTTGATGTTGGGGATGTTCAGGGTGAGGGAGAGGTTTGCTAAGTTTTGGACCTGCTCAAGTTCTCCCTGTAACTCCAGTATCTTTTCTTCTAACTGTAACACCAAGTCATTTGGTGTCGGAGTACTCCGACCATCTGAAGTTTCCGCATTCTCAGCATATTCCTTTTGAATACCACTTAAGTTGTCCATCTTAGCTTTCCCTCTGCTTCTCGTATCACTTGGAGGAGGATGAGGTGGAGGGCCTCTAGATCTGGTGTGATATACTGATGATGCCAGTATGTGTGAACCAACCTTAGGAGATGGGAATAATAAAGAATAAAGAAAAACAAAAGGTAAACAAGTCAGTAAGGGTTCTAAAAAGTTTTTAGTATTTAAACACATATTGTGGGAATCTAAATTCACGTCCTAATTTGGGAGCCCCATTGTGCCCGAGGTAGGCCTAATGACAAATAGATTTGGAGAAATTCAGTGCCAATAATTGCCTCATTTCATTAATGTAAAAATAGATGACACTAAATAAGATAAGTCGCTAATGGCACTTGGCCTTATTACATTTGAAAAGCAAGTAAACCTAATCTATTTGGTCCTAGAAGGACCTTCTTTAGGCAGGATGCTCTTGTCGATCAGATCCCCCAGTTCGCATAGGTTCAGCAGTAAGAATGCCCTTGCCAAATGTCCTTCTTTGTTTCCCTCTGCGTTCTGGAAATCGGTGAATCTCTTCCTCATTCTTCCTTCCAATTCCATCAGACTGTACTCCAGATATTCAAGCCTTTCGCTAGATTTAACAGCCCTCTCTTTCCATTCATTGATCATTTCCATGTCAGCCTTATGTTGCTCCATATGCTCGGCTTCAGACTCGCGGACTCTTTTGCGCAATTTGTTATACTTTACCTTTGCTTCGGCAACTTCGTCTATGACCTTGTTTCCTGAACAACCCTTAGCTCGAATATTCCTGATATGTTATCATCCAACCATGAGGGGTAGAAGTACACATGAACAACATGATATTGATCTGGCTCAATGGTATCTTTTTCCACAATAATCTTCAAGTGCCACATTTGTTGTGCTTCATTTTTGTATGGAATGGTGTCACCTTGGAAATCAGCTATGAAGTGACTCATTTTAGCAACTCGCGGCATGACCTGCCTTTTGCCTACCTGTCTCATAACCTTGAGGGGAGCATAATGGTATATGCCCCTCAACCCAATCAATACCAAGTGGGGAACATCCTTGGATCCGATGATGAACTCGTCGGTAGGGAACCACTCGAACATCCATTGAACCTGGTCCTCGGTTAAATTGTTGAAAAATGCACCCATCCTACAACATCCTTTGGTTGAGCAAACATGTCTGGGATATAGGTCATTTTCTTGGGATGATGGAAGGCTATGTGATCATTCCACAGCATTCGTGGAAACTCCCGACGGTATTGACCTTTTTGGAGATACTCTAACAACCAAACCTGCAGCAACAAGTTTCAACCCTCGAAGTATCTGAACCCCTTCTGACAACGCTCCAAGGCCCGGAAAATGTCTGCGATGATCATAGGGAGAATAGTATATGTCTGCCCCCCGATCCCGTCTATCAAAGTTTTGGCCACCATGGCCAGCCTGATGTGAATTATGTCCCCTTGGATCAGGAACACTAGCATTCCCAAGAAACACACGATGAACACAAAGACCCTACGGTGAATTCAACCCAAGGAGATGATGGAGAATTCATCATCGAAAATACAGTAAACCTGACGTGACCGTATCGTTCATAGAGGAAGTCGAAGGGTATGTAGGAGTTTTTCAGGAACTCTAAGTTATCATTCTTCTTCAACCCCATCATCTTCAAAAATCCCCTAGTGGTGTGATTTTCAGGTGCCAATAAACTAGGGTTATCTCAAGGTAGCCCAGCAAATCCCCATATATCTTCCAACATAGGGGTCATTTATATGTCTCCAAAGCGGAACACACCCCTTTCTTTGTTCCAGAACATGGTGGCAACCTCGATCAATATTTTATTTGGCTGAAGATCCAACAAAGAGGGAAAATTTTGTAAGACCTTTTTCACATGATTTTGGTCACTTGAGGAAAGGTCCCTCCACCAATCTAGCAATAGTGATGGTATATTACCGACCATGCCAAACCTAGAGATTTTGTGCCTCATTTTTTGCAAAACAAAATAGGGTTAGGCCCCTTCTCCCTCCAGGTTCGTCTATTTATCCAACAATGATTAGCACACTGGCAGCTATTTTCCCAAAATTAATGCACACAATTGTGGTTGTGTCCATTGGGATTATCGAAAACCCGATGGACTTTTGGGTTAGGCTTGTCTTAACGGATTATTATGTGGACAACATATTAACCCAGCTAGGTTTGACCATGATGCATGTACTATTAATCAGAGTAAGGTTGCTATAGAGGTCTAGACTGGACCCTCAAGCGGACAACTTAAGGGGAAAGGCAGGGAAGCGTCAATTGCACCATTGATCGACTAGTTTTACTACAAATACGCCTTTACACATTTAATGAGTAATATATATAGGAAGAGCGCAAACACTCATCAAGCGTTGACATAGGATTGACTATGATGTTGAGCATGATTTATGCAATAATAAATAGCATGTTGTCAAGTATTTGCACATTTAAAAATGATAAATGCGGCATTTAAATAATTTAAAGAAAGTTTAAAAAAGAAAACAAGGAGATAAGACAGTTTCAGGAAATAAAGAAAATCATAAATGCTTGAGAAATAAGTAATTAAATCCAAGTAAAGGAGAAAGGGAAAAGGTGCACATGTATTAACAGAATAGAGTATGAACAAGTTCATTATGGTAAGAGCCTAAAATATATCCCCAGCAGAGTCGGCATGTTGTCGCGCCCCCCTTTTTCATCGCGGAGTCCGGGGTTTCAACATTTATTGGGAAAAAATCATTTCCTTTTCGGAATTGAGTATGGAATTTTAAGAGTCGCCACCTAACGTATTTAAGGTGCGTTAGGGAACCTAAAATCAAGTAACTCATAAAATCGATTTGCGTTACCAGAGATTGGGTAAGGGCTCGAAATAACCTTGAGGGGAAGGTGTTAGAACCCCTCGAGGTCCACAATGGTGGGTCCCCAACAAACTCAAATTGGGTGAATTAGTCATATAAATAGATAAAGCAAATTAGACAAATTGATATTATGTTTAAAACAAGTAGTAAAGGGGGTCCTAGTTTTTTAGCCTACAGGATCACTTTTGTACAATGCTTGGTAATCGTCCCCAAGTTGGGGTGCTACACATAGCATTAGCGTACAGGTCATCATATCCTTTACTACCCAATTACCATCCCCTTGTTATATATGCGATTCTAATTAAACGTACTTTATGCGTGCATTACCCGTAGCTTCCTTATGGCCCTAGAGGTATTTAAGACCTCTAATTAAGGCAGTTCTAGACTCTTCTGAAGTGCTTAAAAGGAGAAAATCTAAGCGACAAGCAAAAACACATAGGACATTCACATAAAAGGGACAATTAAAGGCTCAATTTTACTTCCTCACACAAGCAAACAATAGCACGTCTCAAACAGAAGATTTTAGATATTTCAAAAGATTCTAAAGCAGGATATCTAGGTGATCACGACAAATAGAATATATGCAGCATTGTGTTAAAGCGAGGCAACAGAGACCAATTAGCCTACCGATGGGCTTGATGAATCTGGACAATTCACAAATAACAAAAGCACAGTGTTAGAGTTTACAGGATTTCAGTTGCCCTACAGGCTTGCCTAGGTGTGTATCAGTGATGTCATATGAACATGGTATCTATTCATTAATCAGAAGTGAAATAAAACAGTAAACAATTTTAAGCAGGCAGTTTGATTCATTAGATCCTATAGGCATGTTGTCTAGGTGTAGAGACTGATTTTAGACTTATAGACATGGTATTAGATGCGAGAATTGATTTAAACATTATAGGCAACACTGTCTAAGTGTAGGAACTGGTTTTAAACTTATATACAATGGTAGCTAAATGCAGAAATTGGTTTTTAAAATCCTATAGACATGGCATTTAAATGCAGAAATTAGTTTCAAAACCTTATTGACATGCAGAAAACTGATTTAAACTTTGTTGGCATGTAGAGACTAATTTTTTAAAACTTATCGGCATGGTGTCTAAAATGCAAGATTGATTTTAAACCCTATAGGCATGGTATCTAAAATGCAGGATTGATTCATAGGCATGGTATCTAAATTTACATAAGCAAACATCGCAGCAGACTTACAGGCATGGTACCTCGAATGAAGGATTGATTTTTGGACACTGTAGGTATGGTATCTAAATAAATAAATATTGAAATAACCAATAGGCATGGTATCTAAATAAACATACATTACAATAACCTATAGGCATGGTATCTAAATAAACAGACATTGAAATAACTTATAGGCATGGTTTCTATGTAAACAAACATTGCAATAACCTATGGGCATGGTATCTACCCTTTTTCCAACAAGATATGCATAAGAAACCCTCCCAGTTTTACTAATATCCCTAATATATGTTTACAAATAAATTATTATTACAAACCAAACATAAATGATGAATTACAGAAGTGAAATTGTAAAAACTATAGGGAGCCTGAACAAGCCCAAATAGTAAACCTAAAAAGTCAGGTCTTCAACCAAGTATGAACATGTCAATACTCTCATAGTGCACCCAATAGTATCATGGTGTGTCAAAGTTCCCAAGGACCTCAGGGACCCCTAGCAATGCTCACACCAGAAAGCTTTCAATGGAACCCTTTTGTGAGCAAGTTTGGAAAGCCAGCCCCAGTGTGTCACAGTTCAGAGGAGTCTCATGGACTGCTAGGCAATGCTCACATTGGAGGGGCAGGACTTCAGGTGTTCTAAGAATAGGAGTTGAAAATAGGAGATAGTTTTCAAGAAAATAGTTTTGGATTCTCACGAAGTAAGGAGTAACCAGGGTCATTCAATTCATTTACTCAAACAAAGGTCACAGCAATCAAACAATATACAGAAATAGAATCACATAGTGCTTCAACTTAATTTAGCAGTTGTTACTAGATGAGCAAACTCTTAATAAAGATATGGCATGCTGGGATCAATCATACAGTCACATACAAAGGGGTAGCAGGGATTGGGAGCAATGTTGGTCAGAATTCTGTGAGTGTTGAACATACAGATAAAAGGAACATGCTAGTAGAGAAGTAAACAATCATAGGTGTAGTTTAGATATGAGCAAGTATGCAGACTTGCTGAAAGTAGAAGCACATAGGTCTAGCTAAAATAGGAGTAAACAGGTTGAAAGCAGGATACACATAGGTTCAATCAAATAGAAGTAGACATGCTATTGCAGTAAACACATAGGTTGAACAAAAGTAGACTTGTTATTGCAGTAAACACATACGTTTGCCTAAGCAGAAGAAAGGCATGTGATTATAAGGAAACACACAGGTCAAATTGAATAGCAGTAAGAATATAGTCTAATTTATTAGCAGTAAACATGCTGATTAAGAACAATACTCATGAAGCACAGTGATCTAATGAGTTGAAGTAGACATGTTGATAATAGGGCACATAGTTAAATTGAATAGCAGTAGAGATGCTGAGTAGTAAAAACATATAGGCTCAGAAGAAAGACATGCTTATTATAAGGAAACACATAGGTTTAAATTAATGGCAGTAGTGGGAGAATACCACTTAAGAGATAGCAATAGAAGAGTGAAGCAAACAGGGTCCAAAGGTCTAGCCTGGGGTTCCAGCCACCTAGACGATGTAACACCAAAGATCAGAAGATTGTGATAGAGGAAGAGAGCAAGAACTTTTGTATACTTTTCTATGTCTTTGTATGTGTTGAACTATATTCGTGTGTGCTGGAAAAAATAATAAAACTTATATAGCTTTGAGTAGAGTAAAAAAAATTAACGGCACATAAATAAAGTATTCAAATCAATTAACCGATCAGTCAATGCTAAACCTAATCAATTAATATCACTTAAATCATGGAGAATCTCATGCAAAATCAGTCAGCAAGCATAATTGGAGTTAAATAAGGTAAGCACTAAGCTTAAAGACCATAGGTTAGACTAATTAATATAAATAAGAAAAGTAGTACCAATTAATACTTATAAATGAGGAAAATAGGTAAAATCAGGAGGAAGTACTAATTTTAACAGGAAAATATGATTCGAACCCTAAGTAAATCAATCAATCCTTTTTGATTGACAGAGATGATCAATAACGGAAAAAATTGAAGCGGAAAGTGAGACAAATGAACAGAATCGATTTTTTGGAAACTTCAGGATCGATTAACAGTAAGGAAAGCAGATAGACCTTAGAAAAAAAATATTATAGAAACTCAAAACCACTTCGAATATACTGCAAATAATAAAGAATGAAAAACCCTAATTTGGAAGAATATAAAAATCTGTCGATGATAAAGAGAACAGAAATTTTTTAAAGAAAGATAGCATATAAACTCGAAAACGTTTCAGATCTGCAAGGATCTAAATAGATTCAAAGTGTAAGAGATGAGGGTTTTGAGAAAGTGACAGAGATAAAAGGAAATCTGGTTTTGAACCAAAGATTCGAGTCATAAACACAAGATAATTGTACTCACAGACGGAGATGACCATAGGTAGACCCTTAAACGGTTTTTGAACAAAATTTGGGTTGGATCTCTTATAGATCCCTTCATGAGACAACAAAATCGAACAACCAGAAGAGGTAAGAGGCCGGTAGAGGCCTCAAATCACCAGGGAATCTCGTGGAATAGGTAAGAATCGAAGGAATTTGGGGTAGATTTAGGTGACGACGCTAGGGTTAGGGTTAGTATCAGAGAAAAGAGAGGAGATGAGGGATTCAAGGGCAGCGGGGTGTATCAAATGAGTAGGGTTAGGGTGTCGTTTGGATTAAAAATGGTAAGGTGTTTTATGGACCGTTGATCTTAGAGATCAACGGCCACGATTGGTTCTGGGTTGGGACGGGTTGAATTTAATTGGGCTAGGTTTGATTTGAAATAGGCTTGGGTTTTATTAAATTGGATTGTGAGGAATCAGATATTGGGTATAAATTAGGGGCTATTTGTTAAATACCCATTTTTAATAAATAAAATAATTTTAAATATCTAATTAAATGATAAAAAATAATTTTCATGCATGAAGGTGATTTAAAATAATATTTTAATATTATAAAAATCTATTTTTGTATAGATAACGTACTTATGCATATGTAGGGGCTATTTTTCCAAAATATGCAATTATAGTCTTTAAAATGAAAATATAATTATAAAAAATGTAATTGAAATATTTAAACACTCATATGAACATAAATATTGAATTTAGATAATTAAATCATCATAAAATAATATGAGGGATAGTTTTAAACAATTATGTAATTAAAAATGCAGAAATAAATGGATTTAGGGCGTTTAAAAATTGAATAAAAATTATAAAATACTTGTGCATGTTTGTAAATGCATGTACAATATTTTAAAAGTGTATATGCATATTTTAAAATATATGAGGGAAAAATTGGGTATTAACAAATGTTATATCCGTATTTTCGTACGTTAAAGCTTCGTCGTAAGATTAATCGACGTAAGTTCGGGAATGAAATTATTTTGGGATTATAAGTATTACTTTATTTCAAATAAGTGATAAGTAAATTCATAAAAGTGAAAGGGTAAGTGAATAGAGGAAAACGAGTTTCGTCGAAGTTTGTCAATTTGCGATAAAATACGATCTGAGCTATAATACCCGGTATTTATGGACTAGTATCATACAAGGTATTATATGACCATGATAGTATGATATACAAAAGGGTATTAAAAATAAGTAAAATTTTAAGCAATTTAAGATAATTCTTAATTATGCGGGTAATTGGTTAAGTACCGGATAACGAAATATTACCTAATTAATTTACTGGTTATGGGATAAGATTAATACCCCTCCCCACCCCCACTTGTCTGCAAGAAATTAAACAACCAAGTGACTTTTGATCAAGTTTGATTAGGTGACAATTTAACACATTAATTACAATACACCTCAACTTTAAGATTTTCAAGAAACAAACCATACTACATCCAGATTCTAATTCAAACACTAATATTTTCAATACCAAGAGAACACTTCAACCAGATGTGAGACTTAGCACATAATCAACGTGACTTCTTACCTATGTTCTGCAAATTCTCACAATAACACTACAATGTGACTTCTTACCAATTTCCCACCAAAAACGTGAATTCTTGCAACCAAAAGGGATTACGAGAATTATTAGCAACGTAAAAAAATTGCGATTTTAAAGGAGTACGGTGCAACCTTTTTCAAAAGTATCATACGGATTTTCACCTACTCTAGGTATGTTAAGGTTATCCCTTCTTTCCTTTTTGGCATGATCTATATGACACAAGCGAAACGAGCAAATGCACAACTTTCATAAATTACTCTATTTGTAGAAATGCTTGAGATGTTTATATTCTTATTCTCCCATGTGTCATATTATTCTATCATCTGTTCATGGGTCTCAAAAATACATAAGTTGGTAAGGTTTATTTCATGATAATGATGAGACACATAATGGTCTTATGATGTACTGAGAGATTTTATTAACGTATTTCATATATATTTCATGCATTTATACATACACATTGACTCATGACCAGATGGCATTATATATATATATATATATATATATATATATATATGAGAAAGGTTATGGCGTTATATACGCACCACCACCTGATCAGCTGGTATGAATTGATGATATTACCCACAATGGCCGAGATGATATGATGGGATGCCCTCAGAGGCTTGACGATATTAAGAACACATGAACCTATACACGACATGACATTCATATGCATATGTATGACACTATAAGTATTTCATGATTTACAGAGTTATCCAGACTTACAGGCTGAGTCATTTACTCTATATTTTTTCCATTTCTTTTATGTTCCTTACATACTCGGTACATTATTCGTAATGACGTCCCTTTTGTCTGGGGATGTTGCATTTCATGCCCGCAGGTCCCGATATACAGGTCGAGAGCCCTCCAAGTAGGCTATCAGCTCAACAGAAGATGTTGATGTGCTCCATTTGCTTTGGAGTTGCTTGATTGGTTAGTATGATTTAGACGTGTATTGTTTGGATTTAGACGTGTATTGTTTGGTATGGCGGAACTCTATTCGATCTTTATGAAATTTATGTATTCTTAGAGGCTTGTAGACAGATGTCATGTACGTAAAAGATTGTATGGCCTTGTCGGCCCATGTTCAGTACATGAGTGGTTATTTTGGTCTTATCGGCTCGTACTTCATATGTATATGTTTGTATTCCCTCATGATTTACACTGGTTTATTTATTTATGATAGAATGACGTGTAAAGATATGATATGTTAGTACTCGGTTAATTAAGGTACCGGGTGCCCGTCGTGGCCTTGGGTCGTGACAGGATTAGTTTTGGATTAACTGGTTATGAGATTTGTGTAGTGCAGGACTAACACTGGAAAGTCTTGGCTAAGTCTGTTATTGGACCGCTGACCGCGCTCAAAATTCCGCAGTCAGTGGAAGATTTTTGTGGGGGTGTAATTTGGTAGCGAACGTGGACTTGAAAAGTCCAAAATGTGACTTCTCTGAAGTTTCAACCGCGTCCACGGTGGTTTTTTCGTGGTCAGCGAACCTAATTTGTGGTCGCGTCCACTTTTCCGCTCTCAGTGGTACCCTCCTGGTAACAGCCTTTCATAATTGTTAAAAGCGTGGTCCGCATTGGAATTTTGCGGTTGCGCTAGGTAAGATCTGTGGGTCTCAGTGCTTTTGAGTATAAATAGATGGTCATTAGGCCTTTTACCCTTTTCGTAATTTTCTCTCTCAAAAGAAACAAGTTACTGTTCATCTCCTCTACACTGAGCCCTAATCTACAGTAACACCAAATTAGAAGTCCATTTCCATCACTCAACAAACTACTGGTATGCTCAATTCATTACATTGTTTTTAAATTTTTTTTGTTCTTTTATTTTGGTTTTAATTTCCTCCTCTATTTTTTAGTTTTAATTAGGGTTAATTAGTTGTTAATTGTTTGGTCCTAAATTAGTTAGATTTAATGGGTTGCTAATTAGTTGATTCCTATTAGAAGTTAATGGTGTTCATGATACTTGTTAACAACTAAAAATGTGACACACTAGGTCTAAGAAAGTTAAAACGCCCGTCTGATCGTTCAATTACGTGGACAGTGGTCCAAATTTCACTATCCACGTTCATGTTGTGCGGACTTAAAATTGGGTCGCGGTCAGCGGTGGAAATTTTGCTGACAACGACTTGCTTTACGTAGCCGCATTGTAATTTTCACGGATAACGGATTCTAGGTTAGGAGACTTGTCAAACTGAGTCCGCAGCCGCAGTTATTTTTTTGCGGACAGCGGTTCAACTTTCATGGCCGCGCCTAAAATTCCGCTCGCAACGGTTATTTAGATTCAGAAACTGCGTAGTCTAATCCCCAGCCTTTTGCGGCCGCAGCCCTTTTTCTACTGTCAATGGTAGCCATTTCTGCGGCTGCCCTCCTTTTCCCGCTGTCAGCGGAGCTCTACTGTCAATTTTTCATCTTCCTTTCTTTAATGATTCTTTTAGAAACAATACTAATAATCTTTCCCTGGTTGTGTATGCAGACAATGGTCAAATCTAGAGGGGAACTGAGAAACAAAAAGGGAAAGTAGAGTCCTACCGAGGCAGGTGACAAGGAAAAATCAAGTTACCCATAGCAATACAACAATCCATTGGGAAAATGCGAGAGGCCATCAAAGTAATAGACAAAGTCGCATCCCATTCTGAGGGTAGTGATTATGTCCCTTCCCGAGAAGCTTCAGAAGGTGACTTTGTACCTACTCATGTCCCGGATTTCCCGAAGAGATAACGACTGGTAGATGTATCCACCTCCTCTATTGAGTCATCTGAGGGATCAGAGGGAGGTAGTGAGGCATCCGGATCATCTTCCTCACATGCTGCAACTCCGGCCTCACTAGCTTCTCCACCTAGACATGCCCCAATTGATGTAGATGCTGAGATCCCTGACGATGGGAGGGGTGGTGACACCTAAACAGGAGGTTGGAAAGAATAAGGAACATGGTGGTATGGCAAAAAAGATTTGTCAGTGAAAAATCCTACCATAAGTTTTGGGAATGGTGGCTCCAGAGGTCACTCAAACATGAGAGGCAATTCGTTGAAAGGGATCTTCTACCCTACAACTCCAATGTGAAGAGGCAAATTGATGAAAGAGTGGGGTGAAAATTTTTCACAAGCAAGCTGCCAGAGGCCAATGAGCATTTAGTTAAGGAGTTTTATGCCAATGTCGCCCACATCAAAAAGGGCACATTTGTGACCAAGGTGTAGAACCTGAAGATTAAATTTGATGGCAAGACTCTGCACGATTATGTTGGGTTCAATGATGAGGATGAGTCCTTGTATCTAGAAAAGGTGGAAAAAAAAGGAGTTAGCCCGCCCGTGGTTGGAATCAGTGATTGCTCTTCCAAGGACTAACCCTGCTTGGCTGACACTTGGAGTCCCGATCTACAGAAACACTCTGAGCTTCAAGACAAAGGGTTGGTAGACATTTCTGTGCAGCCGGTTAGACCCCACTACACATGACAGTGATATACTAATCTCCCAGGCTATTATAGGAGGGGACATCATGGCGGGGTACCCAATCAATGTCGGTAATATTATGTCCAGGGTGATCACCAGAGTGGTCAACAAGAATGAGAGCTCATACCCTTTCCCAAACTTCCTCACCATGTACCTGGAGGATCAGGAAGTCGAGGAAAGGGACTTTGATACGAAGGTGAAACCAAAGAGGCCATTCTCCTAGTACAGCCTTCAGGGTTCCAACAACCCCAAGTCCAAGGGCAAAGCCGCTACTTCCACTGGCCAATCTGAGGAGTCAGGGGTGGTGGCTACTGGTTCCGAGCCTCCCACTACCATACCTCATCCTCCCTTCGGTCCATCTACTTCAATGCCCTCTTCGGTGACTTCTTCATCAGCTAACCCTCTCATTGCACTGAAGGTTAACCAGTCTTTGTCCAGTATCAAAAACTGGATGCAGGCAGCTACATCAAAGTTGTCTGTCATATACAGCACAGTGGCATCTCAGTCAGCTCCAGCAGAGCCTCAAGTGTCAGCTTCTGTGGAGGAATCCCTAAAGGAGATTCTGGACAACCATAAGAAGCTGGAGGATCCCGAGGGAGGTAATCCAGACCAGCCACAGGATCCAGCCAGTGACCCGATGCAGAAAAAGGATCCATAAGGAGTTTTCTTTACTCTCTAACCCCTCTTGGATCTTATTTTTGCTTTTAGCATTGAGGACAATGCTAGTTTTTATTTGGGGGGTGGTCCTATTTTAATTTATTTGGTGACTGGAATGTAATTATGATACTTATTTTTCTTTATCATTATTTTACACCTTTGGTATGTATATAACTTTACCATTTACTTTTCACCTTTTTGTTATTTTTCAATTTTGGTATGTATATAAAGTTACCTTTTCATATATATATTCATTCCCCTTCTATGTATATTCGTCTCAATTCCCGTATTTTACTTTGTAACTTCTTTTGAAATTTTCCTTAATACCATAGTTTCTTATTTCATTTTGTAGTTTCTTTTTCAATTTGTAGCCTCTTACTTTTACAAGTTTTCGTGATCAATAAACCTATGGTTTCTTAATTGGACGGTTCTTTCTAAAAGTGAAATTTGTGTGAACCGGGTGTCTCTTCCCGATAATGGATGGCATGACAACCTTCTTAAGAGTTTGAGTTCGTTTTTTTTTTTTTTGTAAATAGTAGCAAATGAATACTAGTGTCTCAGGCAAAGCTTCAGTTGGGCCTAACACATTTACCTTTAACCTTATGGTTAGAAACAAATTGATGTGTAAAAGATGGTGACAGTTGTGACCTTTAGACTCTTGTGTTCACCTAACAGTCATCGAGTGGTTTCTCGGGACCATTTGTGTTGCTCAAATCTTAGATAAGGTTGTTCTGGTCCCTTGACTTTGTCTCTTTAGCAATTCAATAGCTTGTGTGGTGAGGTATTGATATGCAAGTCCAAGTCTCGTACCAATAAGTCTAGAACTTACCCTGAATGTTTGTCTAGGCGAAATTCTAAGTGTAGCTAGAAATGATTATAGCCTCTCCTTGATCCAACTTGAGACTTGAAAGCATCCATATCCCACCAAATATGTTATCCCTAGTCAACCACATTGATTTGTAGCCCTTGTTCTTTCAATAACCATGATGCTTCCTTTATTCGTTCTTCTAAAATGATAATATACCAAATAAAAGTAACTGGGAGTCAAAGATAATATGAAGATATTCTCACCTGCTGTTACTGACTCAATTCTCTCAATATAGTAGGTAAATATTTGTCCGACTTATAAGGCTCAATATATATATATATATATATATATATATATATATATATATATATATATATATATATATATATNGCTCTGCCATGGTAGGCTCGCTCATAGGTGCTCGGCAATACTAGGATCAGTATGTCGACCAACTGGGCTCGATCATAGGTGATCGGCCACAGTAGGCTCGGTATATAACTTACCATCTGGTCTGAGGTTGCCCAATAGGGGCCTGCCCATTGATTATAGCTTGATGGTAATGAAAATACTTTAATACTGTATATATATAACTCTCTTCTCTCTTGATTGGAAGAAGGAAATACTCAATTTAATATGATGTCCCGATAAGGAGAATATTATCACTTACAAGACTAGGAAAATATACGTAAATTTCGGAATATGAATTTTTCTTTATGCCTCGTTATCAAACTCGTGTAATTGCGAGATCATGCCAAAATGAAGGAAGGGATTAGCCTTAACATACCTGAGACGATTCTCTTGAAAATTCCTCCTATACACGTCAAGTGCGACAAAACACATTACGGTGGATCAAAGTAGAGAGAAAAAACGTATGATATTCTTGAGAAAGATTGCACTGTACTCCCTTAGAATCGCAAAATCTCATGTTACAGCTCCGACCACTGTAAATCACTTATGAAATCTCTCTTTAGCCTTCCCATGGAGGAAGAAACGTTGACAATCCTTGGTGGCTTAGATAATTGGAGTTGTGGCATAAATGTTTCAGTCATTCTCTTCACACTCCTGTATGTCAAGAGTTGAATTTTTCCAGAAAGAGAGACCAGGCTACAAATCATGATTATTGCTTTGAAAGTAGAATGATTCTAGTAGTAATGGATTTCACGTCCACCTTGTGTTCATCAATCAAATAGTTAGTACAAAGAGAGGTTTAGTAGTTTTTAAGGGCCACCTTAATTATTATGATAATGAATTCCTTGTTAGGTGTTCTAATAATATGACACCTTGTCACATATCATATGAGTTACTTAGTGGCTCCTTTAAATCACTTTATGGGCTGCCACATGGGGGCTTTGTTCGCACCTACTAATTATCCACAAAACCTTAATTACATAGTTAATATCTCGTTAAACTAATAATTAATCAATTACCAACATAATTAAGAATTATCTCAAGTTATTTATAATACTACTTACTTTTAACATACCTTATACATCTTACTATCATCGTCATGTGGTACATTATATGACACTAGTCTATAAATATGGGATGTTGTAGCTCGGGCCATATTTTATCCCAAAATGTCATACTTCAACGAAATTCACTTTCTTCGATTTTCTTACCCTCTCACTTTCACGAATTTACTTATCATTTGTTTTGAGATAACGTAATACTTATAATCCCGAAATAATTGCATTTCCGAACTTATGTCGTTTAACTTACGATGAAATTTTAACGTACGAAAAATGTGGGATGTAACGTCTCATTTCCGAGCTTATACCAATATACTTATGGCATACTTCCACGTATGAAAACATGGGGTGTAACAATAACTAGGGATTCTAGCCTATCTTATTCTCTCTTTTTCTTAGGTTTTGGATCAAAAATGTGTAAAAGTATTCCCATAAACTAACTTATTGTGCTTGTTTGTAGGGTTCGGTCAAAATAAAGCAAAGCTGAGCTAAAAGTGCTGACAGCGATGAAATAGTGCAGCTGCGGAAGGTTCATCGCTAAGGCAGCCACAATTCTGCTGCTAACGGAAGTGATATTCAGAGAAGGTACTTTTGGGTACAACAGATATCGCTAATCGCGGTGAAATAGAGCAGCAGCGGAATACTTGACGCGGCTGCAGTTCAATTTCCGTTGAGGGCGAAATTGAGAATCAGAGAACTAGAAATTTGATCTCAAATAAAGATCGCGGTCCGCGAACATTTTATGCGGTCGCGGATGAAGATAACGATGAGGTGGTTGCTTTTACGCTCCTAGCGAAATCAAGTCCAATCCCAGTCAAAAATAGAAGAACCGCGGTCCGCACTTGCTTTTGCGCGGCCGCAAAAATTCAAACACTGATGCGCCCATTATTACACTGTCAGCAGAACCTCCATAGGGGCATTTTTGTCCAGTAATTTTATCTGTGTATAAATAGATCATTTTTATATTTTTAGGGTATCTTTGGTTGGAGGAGCACGTGAACAGCCGTATTTTACTTCTTAGAGTAATTTTAGAGCATCTTTTGTTATTAATCTTAGATTTTACTCTTGTAATTACTTTTTATGGCTTATATTTCATCTCCATCTTTGATTTCTACCTTGATTATGAGTAGCTAAACTCATTAGCTAGGGCTGTGACCCAACCTTAGTGTGGGTATTTAATGGGTCTTTAATTTTAGGGCTTAACTATTTATGGATTAATGATATTTAGCTTGATTCATACTTTAATTGTTAAATTGGTAGTTGCAAACATTGATTCATACCTTTATGACTTAGACTCTTCTTGAGAAAGAGAGACTAAGTCTAGGAAATTCAGGCTAACAGGGAATTGGGGTGTATTCATGAATTGATAGTCCCAATTAAAGGATTAAACCTGGAGATAGTAATACCCGACTTGAACCAATTTTGTTTGCATTTTTCGAACACCCAATTGGGCTTGAGAAAGACAATTTGGGAAAAGTCACTAAAACTACCGAGAGGTATAGAGTGAGTAATTATGTGCAATGGTTATATCATGATCCCAATTATAACAAGTGTGTCCTAAGTTTTAGACCCCATTAGATACTCACCTAGGTGTAAGTCACTTCCCTAGTACCTTTTGATAAAAACCCTACAAAAACACTGTACTTAGATTATTTTCACCATTCAGTATCATTAAAAGTACAATAGCAACAAAACAAAGCATGGTTATAAGTGCAATTAAGAACAACATTCATAGCTAGATTAGATAGAAACTCAATTCCCAACCAATACTAGCTTCTTGTGGATATCGATCCCGACCTTTCGGGTAAAAGCTGCATCGACCACTCTTTGCCATTTTATAGTGGTATAGGGTTGAAGCTGATCACCCGGCGGCCCCTGACCTACCTCTTATTACTGAAAGTGGATTAGTTTTCAATTATCCGAACCTGGCCTATCATTCATTGGTTAGGGTTAGGGAAAAAAGCTAGCTGGAAGTAATCTCTTCTTCTTATTGAAAGCTAAAGGCCCTGGTATAGTAGGAGTGTGGTGCATGCTCTCTTTATTCTATAGATGCGCTCTTGGGAAGGGAAGCTAGAATTTTTTATGTAGATCGATCAATCCCGCCATGTTCAAGTGATCGCCCCGAGCCAAGCGAGATTGGAGACCGCCTTAATGATTGTTCGTAATGGGCCTACCATTTAATATACGTATGTCATGTAGTTTTTGTTTTTGTACCTTTGTCGTCCCTCAGCCCCTCTCCCACCTTTTATATCTATCATTAGAAGTATGGCGGGTGGTGTACCACACTGACTATCGATCGCGAAGCTATCGCCTAGTTCAACCAACCGTCCGTCCTGGGGAAGTCAATAGTGTACTCAAGGATTGAAGGACCTATCTACTTGTATTAAATTCCCGCTGTTAGTAGGGGAACTTTAATGTAATTGCATATCCATTAGAAAAAACTTAGGGGTCGGCCTCCTGACTTCAATGCCTTTATTGAAGTGATGGGCTTTGAAGATATGATTTTCTCGTTTGTATTATTTGATTGGGCTTTCAATGACAGCAAATCAACTTGGAGCAATAAACAAACCGGCCAACATTCTATCTGGGCCGGACTAGATAGAATCCTTTTGAATGGGGACTGCCCGCTTCTATATAAAAGTTATTTTGCTTCCACCAGAGTTGACCATTTGCCTAAAGTATCCTTTGATCACTCTTCTCTAGTAATATTCTTAGAAGATTATAATACTCGTAGTCCTGGGGTCTTTCGTCTCCAAAAAATGTTTATTCAGCTTTCTGATTTTTACATTGATCTCAACCATGCTCGGGAAATCCTTTTCAAGTCTTCTCCAGGAAGATTGACTCGACAAATAAAGCACTGAACTGGCGAACTATTTCAGAATATAGAAATACCGAAAATGTAGAAGGTCAATTTGCTCTTGAACAGAGTAGGTCTGCTGATAAGAAAATTCCGTTAGATTCGGCCAAGAGTAACCTTGAAAAACTTTTGCTTTATGAAGAAAGATAGAGAGTAAGCACCTTGAACAAAATTCAGAACTTGTCTCTGTATGGTAGGAATCTCTTAATTTATTTCATACAATATTTTCTTCTCAAGGTTCGGTGCTTGAAGATGAGATCCTTGAGACCATCCCCTCTCTAGTCACAGAGGAAGATAATAAGATGCTTACGGGCCCTCCTAATATGGAAGAAGTTCAAAAGGTAATTTTGAGCATGTCGGCGCGCACTAATCCAAAAAAAGGTCTCCCCTATCCTTTAATTCTTTTTATATAAAAATATTGTTGGGATTTCAAAAACTTCCAGCTGGTCACCTTATTTCTTTGCTAAAGGTGTGATCCCCCGTTCCATAAATGCGACTTTCCTTGCTTTAATTCCTAATATTTTTATCTAGGACTGCCTCTATTTAAATCTATAAAAAAATCTCATCTTCTGGATAGAGTATAAAATAAAGTGGTGGTAGATGAAAGCATTGTTATCCAGTGGAGGGCGGCTTATTTTGAAAACATGTTCTTTTCTCGATGCCTATACACCTTCTTGCAGGGATTCCAATTTCAAAGGGAGTTCTTAACCAGTTGGAAAAAATGTAGCTAACTTTTGGTGAGACGGTGATGAAGACAAAAGAAAGCTTCACTAGATATTTTTTTATACTATGTGCCTACCTATTCAGGAAGGGGATTTGGGTCCTTCTACTACAAGACATTTTCAAGATTTTTCAAAAGCTTTTCGTATAAAGTTTACCTGGTTAATAAGAGGGGGGTACTTTCAATGAGAAAAATATCATAGACCCAAGGGTGGAACCAGAAATCAGTGTTAGCTCCATTTCCAATCCACCATTTTGAGACCTTAAGTATTGGTGGGGTTGCCTGAAAATAGAACTGATTTCACTCCAAGTCCTGACAATCAGGTTTTGAAGCAGCAAACCATAGGGGCTTTCAGATAGTTTCTTTTGAAAAAATTAGTCCAAGATGACCACCATTAGTCGTCTATGGAGATCTGGGATTCGGTATTGAATCAATCTAACATTTCGTGCGGTCACTTCAGCAGTCATAAAAAAACCTAATTCTATTGAGTTGATTCCATCTCCTTGACTCTGCTCACATTCAGTACCAGCTTGTTGGTGTCCTTTCAGGTCAGAAACTCCTGCAATAGGCAGCTAGCCTATTGGAAAAAGACTACTCTCATCCCTCTCCCGAGGTAGCTACTTTTTTTTTCAGGCTTCTTAAGTCGATGTTGACCTGTATATAAGTCAAATGTTGGAAAGGGAAGCCCCCATTGTTAGCGGAAATGTAAAAGAAAGAACATAAGATTTAACATGGTTCGGATAAAAATAATCCTACGTCCACCAGAAAACAATTGTCTTTCTATTATTTACAAAGGAAGGGGAGATTTCCCAATTATACTTAAGAGAATTTCTCTCTTAACTCTCTACTCACTACAATGTATTGTATTCTTTTTGGGATGGTTTCTACAAATAAAAGAGTGCATCTATTTATAGAGGTAAAAGGACCTCCTCTTGATATCATTGGTGACATCAACCTACCTCTTCTTGATGTCATGGGTGACATCAAAGGAGGAAGCTTCCTCCTAGCATTCATGTCAACTCTTTTCACCAACTCTTCCAATTGGCATGCCATTGTTGACTAAACATAAACCAACATTTTCAGCATGCCATTATTGACTAAACATAAATAAACATTTTCAATCTCCACTTTGGTTTGCGTTTCGAGCGTGCGTGTGAACAACTCTGGCCAAAACTTCTAAGCTTACTGGGCAATCCCGTTGTAAGAAACAAGAAGAATCAAACCATGGTTGAACCTACCACCTCCAACTAACAATTGTTCTCTTCGGAGTTGCATCAGTTGATGCACACCCCTGCCAAGTCTTTGCAGTGTGCAAACTTAGCGAGTGGAACTATCTTGGTCAACATATCTGCAGCATTATCATCTATGATAACCTTCACGACCTTGATAGTTCCCTCTTCAACAACATCTCGAAGGAAATGAAATCTGACATCAATGTGTTTAGTGCACTCATGAAATCTTTGATTTTTTATTAGATGAATAGCACTCTGACTATCACATCTAAGAGTTGATTCCAGCTGAACCAAACTCAATTCCGCTACTAAACCTTTCAATCAGATAGCTTCCTTCATCGCCTCTATTGTTGCCATGTATTCTGCTTCTGTTGTAGACAAAACGACAATCGACTGCAGAGTTGACTTCCAACTAACGGCATTGCCAACGAGGGTAAATATGTATCCAGTTGTGGACCTTCTTCTGTCCAGATCTCCTGCATAGTCAGAATCCACATAACCGAGAATTGAAATACCTCCACCACTTTTTTGAAAGGTCAGACCAACACCAGAAGCTCCTTTGAGATATCTCAATATCCACTTGACAGCTTCCCAATGCCTCTTTCCTGGGCTGGACATGTATCTACTTACCACACTTACAGATTGAGCAATATCTGGACGTGTGCATACCATAGCATACATAATGCTACCAACTGCACTGGCATAAGGAATCTTTGACATATGCTCCACCTCATCCTTGGACTGCGGCATTTGTAACTCTGAAAGTTTAAAATGAGGAGCTAATGGTGTACTTACAGGCATGCACGTATGCATATTGAATCTCTCGAGAATCCTTTCAATATACCTCTTCTGAGAAAGATGTACAACACCGTCTTCTCTTAAAATATCCATACCAAGGATTTTCTTTGCAGCTCCTAAATCCTTTATGTCAAATTCCTTACTCAACAGTTTCTTCAAAATATTTATCTCTGTAATGTTGTTAGCAACAATAAGCATATCATCAA
>MU693521.1:152425-165375 GCA_026770625.1 Nicotiana glauca
ATGAGCATACAACTAGCTTTTTCAAGAAGAGTTCTGTTCATTCTCTTGGCAACTTCATTCTGCTGTGGGGTATGTCTGACCGTCCTATGTCTTGAGATCCCATGAACCTTGCATAATTCATTAAACTTTTCATTGCAAAACTCCAAGCCATTGTCTGTGCGAAGATACTTGATTTTCCGCTCCATTTGATTTTCAACCAAAATCTTCCACTCTTTAAATGCTTCAAAAGCATCACTTTTTGCCTTCAAAAAATGCACCCAAACCTTTCGTGAGAAACCATCAATAAAAGTGAGAAGATACCTCTTTCCGCCCTTCAATGGAAGTTTAGAGGGACCCCATAAATCTGAATGGATGTGGTCTAGCACTCCTCTTGTCTTGTGTTTGCCAGTGCTGAAGTTGACCTTCTTCTACTTCCCTAGAAAGCAGTGCTCACAGAAGTCAAGTGTGCTGATCTTCTCACCTTCCAAAAGGTTACGATTGCTCAACATCTCCAGTCCACGTGCGCTCATATGACCCAGTCTCATGTGCCATAGTCTTGCCTTGTCATCATTAGATAACTGCACTGTAGATGCATTTGCAGAGCCAACAATGGTGCTTCCGGCCAATGTGTAAAGGCCGTTCTCCAGCTTGCCTTTCAGCATGACTAAAGAACCTTTAGTCACCTTCATAGTTCCTGCTTCGCTCATGTACCTGTAGCCTTGTTCATCCAGAGTACCCAAGGAGATCAAATTCTTCTTCAGATCAGGAACATGACGGACTTGTGTAATAGTCCTCACGACTCCATCATGGCAGCGAACTCGAACTGAGCCAATGCCAACTATTGCACAAGTTGCATTATTGCCCATTACTACGGTTCCTCCACTTTTCTCATAGCTGCTAAACCAGTCTTTTCGGAACGTCATATGCAGAGTACAAGCAGAGTCTAACACCCATTTGTTTCCATAATTACTATTATTACACGATGTTGTTAGTACATAATCATTATCAAAATCATGTAACTTTTCAACTGTAGATGCACTCGCCTTTTCCTTGGACTTTGACATTGGGCAATCTCGTTCAAAGTGCCCCGTCTTGCCACAACCCCAACACTTTGTATTCTTCTTGTTCACACGAGACTTTGATCTGTACTTTGATTTGCTCTTTCCCTGTTGGATAGTTCGGCCTCTCACAAAGAGCCCACTTGCCTTTTCATCTCTGTCTCCTTTGATGTGCCTCTGCACATCACCAGAGTTAAGTGCTTGCCGCACTTGCTCAAGCTTGATAGGCTCCTTGCTATACATCATTGAATTATCAATATCTCGATATCCTGAAGTCAATGAAAATAGCAAAGCACGTGCAAGCGTCTCCTCCTCCCTTTTAATTCCTACAATCTGCAAGTCCATGACAAGTTTATTGAATGCATCTAAATGATCTTGTAACGAAGTACCTGACCCCATCTTAAATGTGTGAAGACGCCGTTGTAACAACATCCTTGTTGTCACTGATCGGTCTTGGTATAGCCCTTCTAGATTTTCCCATAACTGTTTGGTCGTCTCTTCAGTACATGTACTCACTTCATAAAGCACGTTAGGTGCAAGGGATAGTTGGATTGCACTCAATGCATCCCCTTCAATCTTCTCCATGTCGGGAGCTGATATATTCTTAGGATACTTTCCGTCAATAGCATAGATTGAACCTTCCCTCCGCAGTATCGCCATCATCTGGATCTTCTAGATATTGAAGTTGTTGCGTCTACTGAATCTATCAATTTCAAACTTCATGTAACTCATCTTTGCTTGTTCTTCCTCCTTGGATCGTTATGAATCTTGTCGCTCTGATACCAATTGTTAGCGGAAACGTAAAAGAAAGAACACAAGATTTAACGTGATTCGGATCAAAATAATCCTACGTCCACCAGAGAACAATTGTCTTTCTAGTATTTACAAAGGAAGGGGAGATTTCCCAATTATACTTAAGAGAATTTCTCTCTTAACTCTCTACTCACTACAATGTATTGTATTGTTTTTGGGATGGTTTCTACAAATGAAAGAGTGCATCTATTTATAAAGGTAAGGACCTCCTCTTGATGTCATTGATGACATCAAACTACCTCCTCTTGATGTCATGGGTGACATCAAAGGAGGAAGCTTCCTCCTAGCATTCATGCCAACTCTTTCCACCAACTCTTCCGATTGGCATGTCATTGTTGACTAAACATAAACCAACATTTTCAGCATGCCATTGTTGACTAAACATAAACCAACATTTTCACCCATAATATAAGCTCTCTTTCAGTCAAGTAATGCTTTTAGAGCTTATAGTATAGCTTAGTAGCTAAGAGCTTCTGGTAATTTAAAAACGTAGGAATCGATTTGTTTTGCGTTAATGGGGCTTTGAGGGACGTCTTCTCTTTCCCTTATTAAGCAAGTCACACCTAATCACCCGTGATGCCCTCCTGACAACTGGACTGAATGTCTCATCATAATCTATACCCTATTGCTGGTTGTAGCCTTTGGCTACCACGCGAGCCTTGTAGCGATCAATAGTCCCATCAGACTTTGACTTTCTCTTGTATAACCACTTGCGAGCCAATACACAAATTTCTAAATCAAAATTTAGCAGGAAAATGATATGAAGCCCGCCAGAAAGCTTTTGACAAAATAAAGGTCTCCGTTCTATTTTCCTCCTGAATAGGTAAGCCATGAGCACCTTCAAATCTATTGGAACAATGCCAAAACTAATAAGTTTTGCAGACGCTTTTTATCCAACAAGTATGTTTTTTGACTTGTTAATATGTATTATATATATAGCATTTTAGGTTAAAGCTTAAATACTAAGAAATGAGAAAAATAATTTTAAAAATCATGGGTTGGGCCATGGGGGCCCTTGACCCACTTAGGGCTGGGTTGGGCTAACATTTTAAGGCTCATTAAAACAATAGTAGGCCGACCCAGCCCAACTTGTCAAATTCCAAAGGCCACGTGGATTGTGCTAGGTCGGGCTGAACCAACCCGTATTGACATTTCTAAGCCCGCAAAAGTACTTTTATTATCTGGGTTGAACTTACTAAGTACATTATAAACTATGAATATATTTTAAACAGCATGCATAAAAGTAGCTACCAGGTATCCTTATTAACAACAACAATAACTATTATTATTATTATTATTTTAGTGCCGGGATTTTGAACATCCCAACTTTGAACCACCATAAAAAAAATTAATAATCAAGGGAGAACTACATTTTTAATCCCTCAGCTATTGATAAATTTAAATTTGGTTTTCAAATAGTAAGCTAGCTGTTGCAAACTTAAAAAGGTCAACCAGAGTTTCTCTCGTCTTCCCTCGCAGTCCAAAATCCTGTAATCCCAGCTGGTTTAATATTGTTTACCAAAATAATTTTCAGCTAAAAGAATCTAACGGAATGTATAAAAATATAATTTATTGTTGGATCATCAAACAGGGTCTGAATCAGATCCTTTACAAAAAGATCACCAATGCCATTTATCCATCTATTCATTAATGCATGTACTATCCTAGCTTAAAAAAGAAAATACTCCATTTGTGTTTTTCTTTCTCTATTTTAATGAATTACATTAGAAGGGCTGATGCCTCATTTGGTAAAGAAATTAAAACTTTGCTCAAAAAAAAAAAAAGAAATTAAAACTTTTTGAAGATTCAATTGGAGACAAAAATTACAGTTGGATGTGAAGCTTGTAGTAGTTGTAAACCTCCAGATTTTTGGACCGATTAACTTCACTGTGCTATAGCCTCTTTTGCGTCACTCTGTGTGACCTTGGCTAAATCTTCAGGATCACGAATTGGTAGACCAATAACCACGTTGTGACAGCGTCCACATAACAAAGGATGCTCAGTAAATGAACCTACTTGAGGTGAATAATTCCAGCATCTGTCGCATTTTGAGCCATCTGCACGGGATACGCCAATCCAGATTGTGTTCCCTTCTTCGATGAGGTACTCTCCATTGTACTGAATATCTTTAGTTCTTTCATCTTCCAAGGAGTTGAGAATCTCCACCTGCAGAAATTGCAAGAACGTACTCATATAATGTATCAAATCAAGAAAATCATAAAATCATGAGCTCAAAGAAACTTATGGTCCAGCCCTTCCAAGAACTCGCGCATAGCAGGAGCTTAGTGCACCGGACTACCCTTTTTATGTGCTCAAAGAAACTCTTTTCGCATTCAGTTTTCAAACCTAACTTCATCAAGTAAACACAACATTTCGATTATGGAGTCCACGAATTCCTAGACAGAGACCATAATATTCAAGTGGAACTATTGCCACAAGTGTGTCACGGAGTTCAGCTAAAAAGATGACCAATACTCATTGCAAGTGTGACCAAATATTTGTTTGAAGAACTTCAGGGGCAAATCAAAGTAGGTTTTCAAGAGGATTTGAATTATTTTGTTTCAAGATCAAGTGAGCTCGGCAACAACATAGCAACTAAAATATGGGAAAAGCTGGTGCTCGCAGAGACATGGAAATTGACGCATTTATACCATGGCCTATAGAGCCTTGAGCATCAGTCATAACTATAGTTAAAACGAGACCGCAGTATACCTGAGATGTTATAAATATGCGATTTAGAGCATCTGCATCATTTGTAGGTTTGCACGTTTTGTTTAGTCTCTCCGCCAGTCTTTCATTAGAACAGTAGAGATACACCTTGGCCTCTAAGCTGGAGCCAATCAATTTTCCATTTCGGGCTACTTCCAATGCTTTGTTAACTTCCGTCCTTAGCTGGTCATAGTTGTTCAAATTGCCATCATCAGATAACGATTAATAAAGTAGGCTGAGAAAAGGAAAAGACGGGACCTCCGAACGAACAGCAATTCAATAGAAAGTTAAATAGGCTCTGTTTGGCAGAAAGAAAGATGCCACAAATAGATTAAGTTATTAAACAAAATGACATCTGATATAATAGACTATCATTTCGCAGCCATTAAATTATTAAAGCTACCAAAGGGCTGAGGAATTCTTATATGGAGTGCATCACAGAAATATAGAGATCAGCCGCCTTTGAGCTTACTTAAGCAACTGGTAGCTAGACTGGAATACTAGGCCAATCTTTACGTTTAAACAACTGGTACCCGATTGGAAGAATGGGCCAAACTATGTGGAGTTATCCATATCAAAACATCTTCCCATAGAAATTGAGAAGCTTTAGTCAATATCCCAGTACTTTAAGGGGCAAGGATAAGAGGAAAATATTACATTGCAAGGAGTCCTAAGCCATGATGTTTTACACCTATAGTCATCCTTCTGTAGTCATCCTATATACGAGGGATGAAAAAAACCTGTATATGAGGGAGATGAGTACTTGAATAACATCAATTTGCAAGGCGTTCTAACCATGTTTAACTCCTAGTCATCATTAATTTCTCATCTCTGTCTCAGATGTAAAACAGTTACCTCAAGTATTTTTCCCCAAAAATCAACTTCTTCCTCAGGAAAGGAAAGGTGTTCTGCATCTAGTTCAGGCCATCTTGACTCGAAAACGAATTTGGCAACATGCCCATCTTCAGTGGTATGCTGGAAAGGAAGATGCTGCCAGACATCCTCAGCCAAATGAGGTAAGATGGGAGCAATTATCCTTCCGATTGAAAGCAAATGGGCTTCAAGGACTGTTTGACAACTCCTCCTTGTAAAACTTGTACTGCCCCTGAAAATAACAATTTACATTAGCATCTAACTAATTTTTCAATACGAGCTGTTAATGAATTCAGGTAACAAGCTGAAGCCTGGATTCAAAGGTCATCTACAGTTAGGGGTGTCAATGGTTCGGTTCGGCTGGTTATTTTATAAAATTTGTACCATACCAATTTTTCGGTTGTTCTATGTATAACCAAAAGTTGACTTTCCGAAATCGTCCCAATCATATCAGTTTCTCTTAGGTACCGGTACGGTCCGGTTAATTTTCAATATTTTTTTCAATGTCTTATAAAAGCCACTAGTGGAATGCAATAATATACGTACTTTTATAGGACTTAGCAAAACTCTCTAAATATTTTTATTGTTTAAAGAGTGACGAATTAAGAAAACAGGAAGATGGCCACATTATAGATCCATCAAATATTCTACAGCAGCGTAAAAGAAACTAAGTAAAGATAAAAAAATATAAATCACACAAGTGGAAACATATTAACCAAGTTGGAACTCAAGAATAAGGTTTATAGAAGATTAAATATTCAAAAAGATAAATCTAAATTATAAAAAAGGAATCATATTCAATACATTGTAGTTTGCTACTCATAATCGCTAGTATACTTTGTGTCTTGCTTGTGAATAAGCTGGAAATAATTTAGTTTCAGTAGGAGTAGCATAATAGGTTTGGAAATTAGGATTTTGAGTTTAATTACCTATTGGCTTGTAACCATTCTCATAATTCCAGGGCCTAAGAAAATATTTAATGCTTTATTATTTTTAAACATAATATATAAATATATTTTTCACATGTAAATTTATTCGGTACGGTTCGGTACAGTAAGGTACGGTCGGTTTAGTCGGTTTTTAAATATCCATTGACACCCCTACCTAGAATATCTAATACAAAGAGAATAGCAGAAGCATCAACGTAAAACAAAGAGCAAGGCACTGAATCCCCACATGAAGTCAATTCTTAGAAGATCTGTCAAAACTCATATACAGAGACATAAAACCCTAGATCAACAACTCATATATGGGATATGAAACCTGTCACCAAAATGATGACTGGAGCCAAGAATTGAAGACTCATAATACCAACTTTCTAAGAGAAGTAGCTTGGATCTCAAGTTTGATACAGACTCTTATTAGCTAAGTTGCTTGGACATGGGTGCGGGTGTCCGACACGGGTGCGGATCTAGATGTCGGATCCTTTGAGATGTAAATTCTAAGTTTCGGAGATACAGATCCTACTACGGATACGGGTGCGGGGATCCGGCTAAAATTCATTGAAAAAATAAAAAAAATCTCTAAATTATGAGAAATTCAGAGGAATGCTTATGTATAGCTTGTAAGGTGTGGATTTCTTTTTTATTCTCAAGTTGTAGATAAGTAAAGGATTAATTTCCTAGATAAGGTATGTTATTTTCTTCCCTAATTCTGGTTATGATTTCGGGAATAAAATTGTATCTCGTCTCTAGTTTTTCTGTCTATCGTGGTCAAAGTACCCAAAATTGTATGACCAGATTCGGTACGGATCCCATATCTACACTCACACTAGTGTCGTGTCGACACGGGTGCAGCACCTAAACTGCCGTGTCGGGGTAACTTAGCTTAGTAAAAACATGTTCCTACCATCAAACTTCACTTTTCACATAACAAAAACTTATCAATCCGAGGTACTTACCAAGACATTATACAGAAGTATTTGATTGTTAAATAAGTTAGCATGACATATAAAATTGAGTCAAAACCTACTAGGAGAAAGATAAACTGGAACAACAAGGTTCTCTTGCTTTTTCTAAAGCCCATAATCAACATGTTACGCTTCCAGAATGAGGATAAGAATACAAATCTAAGGGGCAAAGAGCCCAAATGAATTGTCCTCCATCTATAAGACGTGACATTGATATGTTTCATAGTATTCCAAAAATCGTGATTACTGTATTTTGATGAATTGTTCAAGGTTCGGGGATTCAGAATCGCAGTCGTTTATTTGATCGAATAGAGGATTTAGAGTCACAAAACAAACAACAAAACAAACAAGAAAGTTCATTTTAACCGAGATATCAGCAGCAGGAATTTTTGCAGCTTTCGCCCTTGTGAAAAGAGGGTAATTTGGCTTCCATTCAGCTTAATGGAAAGTGACACTTACTCCAACTTTTGACACTTCCATTGGACAAGAAAGCAAGCAAAATGATTTCAATTTTGAGGAATAATTTGGTCCGCCACACCAGCAGCTCTAAGCAACCCAAATCCTACCCTTCCTCAATTCACTGCTTCTCCTCCGTAATCCTACCTCCAACTCCAGTCGACCAAGAATGCCCATCCACTGCTACCCCTTCCTTGTAGCCTCACCTGCAATCCTGGCTCCCTGCCCCAAAAAGGTGCCTTATCCCCATCGCCTCTACTGCAGTTTTTCTCCTTCCTTCCTCCCTACAGTCTCCCGTATTTTGAGCTTCATTTATCTAGATCTCTGATGAGTCAATACTATCTCTTACCAGCAACAGATCTTATTGGTATCGTTTTCTTCTGATTCATTTTCTTCTTTCCAAAACATTGTATGAGAAGTACCCAAATACAGCTCATTTTGATGGCCATTAAATGGGTTTATTAGGTAAGGAGCCAAAATTCCACTTTTGCATAATCTACAAACCAAATTGCAGGTTCGATAAGGAGCCAAAATTCCACTTCTGGATAAATCTACAAGCAAAATTGTAGGTTCAATCAGTGTTTAAAGAAGCGCTCGCTTCGTCGCCTAAAGCGCGAAGCGAGGCGATGCGATGTTGTGTCGCTTTCAGCTCCTTGAGGCGACTCGATTTGCAGAAGTGTACGCTTCCCTGGAAAAATCGATGAATTGCCGAAGCGACCAAAGCGTTGAAGCGATCGCTTAATTGAAAAAAGCGCAGTGGCCTTTTTTTTTTAAAAAAAATGAACTTTGGGTCTGAGACAAAACAGACCCTAAATTGACAAAAACCCTCTTCGACCAAAAACAGAGGCTCGACAGTCGCTCATCTTCTTCTTCGGTCGACAAAAAAAAAGCTAGGGTTCCATCTTCTTCTTCAGTCGCTCGACCAGTCGACCTCGAAGACCAACCCAGGTAATTTCTTCTCGGCTTTTTGTTTTTTCTTTCTTCTGCTTTCTTCTTCAGACCAGTCGACCACTCACTCTTCTTCTTCTTCTTCATTTTTCTTCTTCTTCTCTCTCTCTCTCTCTGTCAGAACAGGGGAAGGAACAATTTTTTCTTTTTTCCTTTTCGTTTGTTTGTGTATATTTTCAGCATATAATCATATATATATTTAATTATTGTATTTCATTTATTATTTTATTTCAGCATATAAAATTAAATTATTATTATATTTCAGTTTATTGATTATGTTTTTGCTTATATCTTAATAGGGATATTAAAATGTCTCAAAGTTTGAAAGAGAAAGACCCGGCTTGGCGATATGGCGAGAGAGTTAATGAGAAGAATACAAATGTTTTATGCATCTTTTGCAACAAGATTACAACAGGTAGAATTTATCGCTTTAAATACCATCTAATTGGTGGCAATAGAAACGTCACAAGTTGTCCGAAATGTCCACCGGATGTGAGGGAAGAAATAAAGAATTTTGTTAAGAAGAAGGAGCTAAAAAATCAAATGGTTCATCAACCAATGGTGACCAATCTTGATGATGATGATGACGATATTGAAGAATTGTCACTTCCAACTAAACGGGGAAGAGATGGATCAAGCCATGGATCATCGACTAAAGGTCCTATGGATTGCTATTCTCAAAGAAGCAGGGAGCAAAGGGCGGTGGAAAAGATGTACAAAAAATTGCTAGACATTTTGAGGAATAGTGCAGTTAGAGCTTTTGCACGATGGGTCTATGATGTTGGGCTCCCCTTCAATTGTGTCAACTATGACACTTTTGGAGACTTTATTGAGGCTGTTGGTCAATACGAACCTGGAATGAAGCCTCCCACTTACCATGAAGTAAGTGGTCCTTATCTAAATAAGGAAGTGGATGAGACTAATAAAATTATTGAGGAGCATAAAGTTGTGTGGAACAAGTACGGCTGCTCCATTATGATGGATAAATAGACGGCAAGAACGGGGAAAATGATTATGAAAGTGTTGGTGAATTCTCCCCGGGGAAGTTTGTTTCTTGAGTCCATTGATGCTAGCGACTCATCCACCGACCACATCAAAATGTTCACCTTGTTTCAGAACACCATCGAAAAGATTGGTCCAAGCAAAGTTGTTCAAGTGATCACTGATAATGCAAGTGAAAATGTGAAAGCAGGTGGCATGATTGAAGGAGCATACAAGAATGTCTATTGGACTCCATGTGCGGCTCATTGTATCAACTTGATGTTCATGGACATTTTCAAGGAAAGACCCTTCTCTACAGTTTTTGGCCAGGGCGTTAGGTTATATTCTTATATTTCTCAGCGGCCATTGTTATTGAATATGATGAGAAGATTCACCATGCAAAAAAGTTTGGTGAAACCGGGCAAGACAAGGTTCGCCACTGCTTTCTTGACTTTGCGTAGTCTCCACTGTCAAAAAGACAATTTGAGAAAGATGGTCACTTCAGAGGATTGGAGCAGGAGTAAATTTGCAAAGGAAAGTGCGGGGAAAGAGGTTGCACGCATTATTCTTTCTTGTTCTTATTGGAATAATGTCCTTCATGCTCTTAAAATTGGTGGCCCTTTGGTTAAAGTACTCCGTTTGGTGGATGGGGAGCAAAAACCATCAATGGGCTACCTCTATGAAGCTATGGATAGAGCCAAGGAGACTATTCAAGCATCATTCATTGATGAGCAGAAATATGCAAAGGACTTTCAGATCATTGATGCAAGATGGGATGAGCAACTTCATAGACCTTTGCATGCAGCTGGACTTATTCTGAACCCCTCACTCTTTTATGAGCAGTATGAGAAGAATTCATTGGCTAAAGAAGTGTGGACAGGATTCCATCAAGTTGTTATCAAGTTGAACCCAGATGAAGACATGCAAGAGAAGATAGTAGATCAGTTTGCTACTTACAAGGCAGCTGAAGGACCTTTTAAGCTTCGACTTGCTATTAAACAAAGAACGAAAAAGTCGCCAAGTGACCAAGTGTTTCTATATTTTATAACTCTAACTTCGATGTATTTTTTATACTTATTAAGTCTTGAATATTTTTTTTGACTTCTATAGTTGAATGGTGGGACCAATATGGTACAGAGACTCCAGAGTTATAGACTTTCGCCATCAAAGTTTTAAGCTTAACTTGTAGCTCATCCGGATGTGAAAGGAACTGGAGTGTTTTTGAACACGTGAGAAATAAAAACAATTATTTCGTGTTTTGAGATAAAGTAAATTATATCTCAATTGTCCAAACTCCTACTAATTAGTTGACACATCATTTTTGCAGATTCATACAAAGAAAAGGAATCGACTAACCTTAAAGCACCTCCATAATCTAGTGTTTATAAAATACAATAGAGCATTGAGGCGTCGCTACAACCACCGGAATATAATTGATCCATATTCTTTTGGACAATATTGATGAGGCTAATGAGTGGCTAACCGGAGTCCCCGAAAATTGTGAAGATGAAGAAGTATTTGAAGGCGACTCTGATTTCACTTGGGGTGATGTTGCGGTTGGTAGTGGAGTTGGAGAGAATCCTTATGGTTTTAGGAGATATACTCCAAGTTCAAGCCCTATCAGGAAGGGAAAAAGTGTGGCTACTACAAGTCGATCCCTATCCATGAAAGTGATCATGAAGAGGTGGGGGAAGAAGAAGATGACAAGCAATATGAAGATGATAGAGGAATTCAAGATTTTGACAATCTTGTTGTAGGAGAAGAAGAGTAGAAGAATAAGATGATTGACTTCTAGTAATTTAGTAGTTTTGATTTTGCTTGTCCTATGGTTTGTGGATGGTTTGTGAATGATTTGGTGGTACCTAGTACCTACTTTTAAGTATTTAAATTGATGTTTTGATTATTTATAATTTTACATTATGTTTTTTAAGAATTGCGCTTCACTTTAATAAAGCGTGCGCTTCGCTTTTGAAGCGAGGCGAGCCCTTGTCGCTTTTTTGCGTTTTGCGCTCTCCAAAACACTGGGTTCAATAAAGGCCACCATCAGGAGTACCTTATACAAGAGGGGTCAAAACTGCAAACCAATCCTTATAATTATTAATTACTATATCGCTCTTTTAATAGCAGCAATTCAGTACTCACTGCCTATGGTAGCATTATGTCTTGCTTTGTTTTATATTCTTTTAACTATTATAAAAAGTTTTCTCAGGACTTGAAACATTATACAAGCTTGGGAAGAAAATAAAAAAGTGAAGAGTATGTACAGATACAACATATATTACCCAACATAAAGCCGATCCTTCGCAACATCGAGATAGAAGTTTGAGAGGTCAACAATCACAAAGCGCTGAATCACCTGCAGGGATAATGAATAATAATTACACAAAAAAGGATGTCTTCCATTAAAGGGATAAAACTAGTAAAGTATCAAAAGAACTGTCCATCAGCTGATAATTAAATTCATCTCAAAAAAACATTTTCATGAAATTAAACTTTCAACTGCAAGAAGCCGGAAATTAACTGAAAATATTTAATATATCCATCTCATGGAAAATACTAAAGGGATCTTTATAATCTTCTTATCGACATCATAGTATTACTACACGGTGTCACAGATTAGGGATCTAATAACCTTTTAACGTGGAGTTTACGCCAGTATGATTCTTGGTTAAGAATATTGTTTTGCTTTATTACACTTGAGGGGATTGAAACAAATTTTTTTCTCTCCCTCCTTCGCTCACCTCCCATCCATCCAAGTGGTTTGTTAACTTTTAATACCATCAATTTGACAAGATGGCACCAAGACCAAGAGAAGACATCATAACTGTACTTGCATAAATAGGTTGATTTTGTGCACAAGCATAGCTAACGCTGCTCATAGAAATACACCTTCACAGGTGAAATTCAATACCAGCCCCCATATGTTGGATCTTTTGGACAGAAAGAAAGTTGCTTTGAATATAGTGCTAACTCTTTCCAAAAGATTAAGTTTATTGTATAACATTGTTTTACTTTTGGTGTAGAAAGGAATTATAAATAAGGATGAATCACTGTTGGAATTCATGGATTTACGTGAATTTTAGGGAATATTTTTGCTTTTACGCCTGGTGAATGGACCTTCGGCCTAACTCAACGCCAAAAGCTAGGTTATGAGGTGAGGATTGTCCAAGACCATATAAGGAGACCAAGCACCTCAAATCCCTCCGATGTGGAACAACTCACCC
>MU693522.1:563-30563 GCA_026770625.1 Nicotiana glauca
AAAGATTCTGAGACGGGGTCTTCAAAGTCGGACTCTGAAACCTCGAGCAAAAAGAGCATAGAGGTATGTGGGGGTAGGTACAGGCTGCTCAGGGTCTGAGAAGCCATAGTTTCCGGTAAAACAAGGTCGGAGACCGGTGAAGGGGGCTAAGGTTTCGGAGGGTAGTTGAGAGAATTTTGAGAGACGAGGGGGATACAAGGGCGGCTGTCTGATTAGAATGATTAGGGTTAGGGGTGAGCTGGTGAATTAAAAAAAAGGAAAGGGAGGATCATGGCCGTTGATCAAAGTGATCAACGGCCTAGATTAAAAGGCCGACCGGGTGGGTTTATTTGATTGGATCTGGGTCGGGTAATTGATGGGATTGGGTCGTTTAATTAGGGGGTAAATTGGGCTGGGATTTGGGTTTAATTTGGATTATAATTGAAAGTAAAGAGGCTACAATTTAAATAGTCAATTTTCCCCATTTTGATTTTATAAAAATAGTAAATGATGTTCAAAAAATCAAATTAAAAATACTGATTTAATAAACAATATGTAAGTATTAATTTAAAAATATTGGGAATGATTTTGTGATTGAAAATGCCATTAAATCGAGAAATAGGCTAAAATTGGAATTTCATGCAATTTTAGTTTAAAAATACCAAATGGACTTGTAAAATTATATAAAAATCATGTAAATTATATTTTTTGCGTAAATGTGAGATAAAATAAATTATTCACCAAAATGATAAGTTCTGGAAATAATTATTGGATTTTATAGTGCATAAATTAGTTTTAAAAATCTTTAAAAATTTGGAAAAAATACCAAAACCTTTGAGGATGCTTGCATATGCATATACGTGCTATTTTAAAAGTATTTTGAGCATAAAAATACATAGGGAAAAATTGGGTATCAACAATAACTGCACAGGTTTATTTGGTAGTCTGGTCCTAGCCTCGTCACTACTTTACCGGGGTTAGGCCAGACACTTACCAACACATGGGGTCGGTTGTACTAATATTGCACTCTGCACTATGTGTAGATCCCGGAGCGACAACTTTTGGACCATAGCTTTGGGTGGCAGCCTTTAGTCCAGTCATAGATCCCAAGGTAGTCCTGCAGATATCCGCAGGCCCGGCGTTCTTTTCTATTTTTATATGTATTCTATTTTCATCTACTTTCGAGACAGACAGTACTTTTCTTTCAGACATTTGTATGTAGTATTCGGAGATAGTCCGTGATATTGTGACACCGAATTTCGGATAAAGATATATGTTGGCATAGTCGAACTTGTTATGGCTTAATTTATCAGATTAAGTATTCCGCTCGTTTTTTTATTTATCGTTAAAGCTTCACTGTTGATCACATGTTAGTTTAAATAGTTAACAAGGCCTAATATATGAGTTAATAATTATGAAATACGTGGCTTGCCTAATTTCCACGAGTATGCACCATCACGACTCCCGATGGTGAAAATTCGGGTCGTGACAAGTTAGTATCAGAGCACTAGGTTATATAGGTCTCACAATTCACGGACAAGCTTAGTAGAGTCTGAGGGATCGGTATGGAGACGTTTGTATTTATCCCCCAGATACTATAGAGTTAGGAAAAGTTTCACATTTATACTTTCGTATCGTGCGGTTTGGTTTCTCAATGCTAATTGAATTTCTACTCTGTTCTTTCGCATATGTTGAGAACACGCGCTTCCTCATCCGCTGATCAGTAGCCCGAGCCCCCAGCAACAGCTCCTACGACTGGCAAGGGGCGACGCTGAGGCCGTGCTAGAGGCCAAGGTAGGGGCAGAGCTCAGCCCCAAGCAGCAACACCAGCGAAGGAGCCTCATGTTGACTTTGATGATGAGGCTCCGGCCCAGGCTGTTCTAGTTAGGGGTGGGCATAATACCGACCGAACTGAAAAAACCGATCGAATCATGAATTTCGATTTTTCAGTTTCGATTTAATCGATTTTTCGGTCGGTACACGATTTTAAAATTATTAATTTTTAATTTTTCAATGCGGTTTACGGTTTTTGTATTTTGATTTTCGGTTAAACCGAAAAACCGAAATTTACAGGTATTAGTCCCAATATGAAATAACACAACACAACTACTCTTTCTTTCCTTCCAGCTCTTCAGGCAGAGACAAACACTTTGCTATTATCAAGAAAGAACTCCTTTCTTTACTCGTACTAGGAGTAACATTTTTTCCATACCTTTATTTAATATTCAATGAGGATCTTTTTCTTATCTTCTTTAGGCGTTCAGGCTTACTATTTATATAAACTCAACTATGTTTTCGAGGAACAGTTCATTAACAAAGAGTTCTGTTTAAATAAAAATTACCTAAAAAAAGAAGGGATAATTTTATTTTATTTTGGGTCGAGAAAAGAAGGGATAATTATAATATCCAAACTGGAAGAACCACAAAACAAATGCGAAATTTCAAATCAACCTCAAGCAAAATTTGAAACTCATGTGACAAGTTCTGAAGTTTACACCGCCTTAAATTTCTTCTTGCAGATCTCCATATCTCTAATCATCAGCAGCATTTAGTTACTTTTTCACATATTTACTAAATAAAGATGACTAATCCATTTTTAAAAGTCTCAGACTAATTGTTATCAAATCTTTCGTTAAGAATTTCACAAATTAGGTTGTTGTTATAAGAACGATCAGTGTACAATCTTTTATAGGAGGCTTCTGGGATTATACTTCTAACCAATTCAATAAGATCAGTGTACAATCTTTTCTTAAAACCAGCATTTCCAGAGAAGCATAAAATTGTTTTGAACCGTTTAAAACCGAAAATAACTGAATCGAACTTTTAAAAAAACTGCACCGAACCGTAAATACTTTGGTTTAATTTAGTTATTAATATTACAAAATCGAAAACCGATAAACCGAACCGTACTTTCATAATAACCGACCGAACCAATCGACGCACACCCCTGGTTCTAGTGGACCTAGATCAGGTCCCAGAGGGGTTTACCCTAGTACTCCAGGATGCTCTGGTCCATTTAGTGGGCCTTATAGAGAGCGTCACCCGGGCAGGCTTGCTTCCTATAGCACCAGCCATCTCTCAGGCTGGAGGAGAAGCCCAGACTCCTGCTACTCGCACTCCGGAGCAGATGGCTCCCCAATTTCAGACTCTAATAGCTCAGCCAGTTGGAGCAGTTCAGCCGGGTGTGGTAGCTCAGACCGGCGATGGGGCAGATATGTCTGCCGAAGCTTTGTGGAGATTGGACAGATTCACCAAGCTCTTCACTGCCACCTTTAGTGGTACATCTTCTGAGGATCCACAAGAGTTTCTAGACAGTTGTCATGATGTTATCAGAAACATGGGGATAGTTGAGACCAACCAATGGGGTCGATTTTGCTACTTTTTGCTTATCTGGATCCGCCAAAACTTGGTGGAGAGATTATTGTTTGGCTAGACCAGCCGGATCGCCAGCTTTGACTTGGGAGCAGTTTACTAAGCTATTCTTGGAGAAGTTTCTTCCCGTTACTCGGAGGGAGATTTATCGGAGGCAGTTTGAGCGTCTCCAGCAAGGTTCCATGATTCTTACCCAGTATGAGACCAGGTTTATTGATTTGGCCCGTAGAGAGAGAGAGAGAGAGGAGGAGGTTCATTGAGGGACTTATCCAGCCTATTGACTTCAGATGGCTAAGGAGACGGGGAGTGAGATTTCTTTCCAGGAGGGTCGAGATGGTTTTGTCACAGGGAGATGGTCAGGGGTCTGACAAGAGGCCCCGTCATTCAGGCAGATTCAGTGGTACCTCATTTGGAGGCAGGGATTCGTATGGTAGAGGCCATCCTCCTAGGACCTTTCAGTCAGCGCTTCATGTTTCTCATGGTGCTTCAGGTGGGTGTGGTTCTCATATATAATATTCTGATCAACAGCCTTATAGTGCACCACCAGCTCCTATCAGTGCACCGCCGCTCCAGAGTTATCGGGGTGGTCATTTAGGATGCCAGGGTCAGTCTCAATTTCCTCAGCCGCAGCACTCAGGTGGATACTTTGAGTTGGTGAGTATGGTCATATCTAGAGGGGTCTGAGGTTGGCAAGTACTCAGTCGCTGCAGCAGGGTTCCCGTGCTATTGTTTAGGCACCAGGTGTTTCACCGCCCGCCCAGCCAGCTAGAGGTGGGGGTAGAGGTGCTAGAGGTGGAGCTCAGGACGCTAGAGGTGGAGGCCAGCCAGCAGCAGGTCGTCCTAGATATGTAGTCCAAGGTGGTGGGGCTCAGCCCCGATTTTATGCTCTTCCAGCCAGGCCAGATGTTGAGGCTTCCGATGCAGTCATCACAGGCACTGTTCTGATTTGTGGCAAGGATGCTTCAGTTTTATTTGATCCAGGGTCTACCTACTCCTATGTATCATCTTATTTTGCACTGTATCTGGTCATGCCTAGTGATTCCTTGAGTGCATCTGTATATGTGTCTACACCAATGAGTGATTTTATTGGGGTAGATCGAGTCCAGCGCTCTTGTATAGTTGTGATTGGGGGTCTTGAGACTCGTGTAGATTTATTGCTTCTAGACATGGTTGATTTCGATGTCATACTAGGGATGAACTGGTTATCACCTTACCACGCTATCTTGGACTATCATGCCAAGACTATGACCTTAGCCTTGCCGGGTTTACCTCGTTTAGAGTGGAGAGAAGACTCCTGGTCATTCTACCTATAGTGTTATCTCTTATGCGAAGGCTCGGCGTATGGTCGAGAATAAGTGTTTGACTTATTTAGCATATGTTCGTGATTCTAGTGCTGAGGTTCCTTCTATTGATTCTGTGCCCGTTGTTCGTGAGTTCCTTGAGGTATTTCCTTCAGACTTGCCGAGTATGCCACCTGACAAGGATATTGACTTCTGCATTGATTTGGCTCTGGGCACTCAGCCCATTTCTATCCTGCCGTATTGTATGGCCCCGCCTGAGTTGAAAGAGTTGAAGGAGCAGTTTCAAGACTTGCTTGAAAAGGGTTTCATTAGACCTAGTATTGCGCCTTGGGTTTCGCCGGTGTTGTTTGATAAGAAGAAGGATGGATTGATGCAAATGTGTATAGATTACCGACAATTGAACAAGATTACGATTAAGAATAAGTATCCTTTGCCAAGGATTGAGGATTTTTTTTATCAGCTTCAGGGTGCCAAGGTATTTTCAAAGATTGACTTGAGATCTGGCTACCATCAGTTGAGGATTAGGGCATCCGATGTCTCTAAGATAGCTTTTCGCACTCGGTACGGGCATTATGAGTTCTTGGTGATGTCATTCGGGTTGACAAATGCCCCAGCAACTTTTATGATTTGATGAACCGAGTGTTCAGGCCTTACTTAGATTTGTTCGTGATAGTCTTCATTGATGATATTTTGATCTATTCCCACAGCCAGGAAGAGCACGAGCAACATCTTAGAGTGGTTCTTGAGGCTCTGAGGGATAGTCAGTTGTATGCCAAGTTTTTGAAGTGTGAGTTCTGGTTGAGTTTAGTTGCATTCTTGGGTCATGTTGTATCAATAGAGGGTATTCAGGTTGATCCGAAGAAGGTTGAGGCAGTCAAGAACTGGCCTAGACTATCATCAGCTACAAAGATTCGGAGTTTCTTGGGTTTGGCAAGCTACTACCGTCAGTTCGTGGAGGGGTTTTCGTCCATTGCAGCCCCGATGACCAGGCTGACCTAGAAGGGTGCCCAGTTTAGATGGTCAGACGAGTGTGAGGCAAGCTTTCAAAAGCTCAAGAAAGTTCTGCTTACGGCACCGGTTGTTGTTTTGCCTACAGGTTTAGGGCCTTATACAGTTTTATTGTGATGCATCTCATGTTGCACTTGGTGCGGTATTGATGCAGAATGGCAAGGTCATTGCCCATGCTCTACTGCAGTTGAAGATTCATGAGAATAACTATCCGGTTCATTATCTGGAGTTAGTAGCCATTGTTCAGGCGTTGAAGATTTGGAGGCATTATCTGTATAGCGTGGCATGTGAGGTGTTCACGGATCACAAGAGTCTACAGTATTTGTTCAAGTAGAAGGAGTTGAATTTGAGGCAGAGAAGGTGGTTGGAACTATTAAAGGACTATGGTATCACCATCCTATATCATTCGGGGAAGGCCATTGTGGTGGCCGATGCTTTGAGTAGGAAGTTAGCCAGTATAGGCAGTCTTGCTTATATATCAGTCAGTGAGAGGCCGCTTGCTCTGGATGTTCAGGCTTTGGCCAATCAGTTCGTGAGGTTGGATGTTTCTGAGCCTAGCCGTGTATTAACTTGCACATTCGCTCGTTCTTCTTTGTTGGAGTGAATCCCATATCGGCAGTATAATGATCCCTATTTGTGTGTCCTTAGAGACATAGTGTAGAACGGAGATGCCAAGCATGTTACCTTAGGTGATGATGGAGTTTTGAGATTGCAGGGTCGAGTTTGTGTGCCTAATATGGACGGGCTCCGAGAGTTGATTCTAGAGGAGGCCCATATCTCCCGGTACTCTATTCGTCCAGGCACCACGAAGATGTATCAAGATTTTCGGCAGCATTATTGGTGGCGGAGAATGAATAAGGATATCATTGCATATGTGGCTAGGTGTTTGAATTGTCAGTAGGTTAAGTACGAGCAACAAAGGCCTGGTGGGTTGTTCCAGAAGATTGAGATTCCTGAGTGGAAGTGGGAGCGTTTCACTATGGACTTTGTTGTTGGACTTCCACGGACTCAGAAGAAGTTCGATGCAATGTGGGTTATTGTTGATAGGCTGACCAAGTCAGTACATTTCATTCCGGTGGCAGACTCTTATTCTTTCGAGAGATTAGCTGAGATCTACATTCGGGAGATTGTTCGTCTCCATGGTGTGCCCGTGTCTATCATTTCGGATCGAGGTACGCAGTTTACCTCACATTTCTAGAAAGCAGTTCAGTGAGAGTTGGGCACACGGGTTGAGTTGAGCACATCGTTTCATCCTTAGACGGACGGGCAGTCCAAGCGGACCATTTAGATTTTGGAGGATATGCTCCGAGCTTGTGTCATTGACTTTGGAGGCTCATGGGATCGGTTCTTGCCTTTAGCAGAGTTTGCCTAAAACAACAACTACCAGTTGAGTATCGAGATGTCTCCTTATGAGGCTTTGTATGGTAGGTGGTGTCGGTCTATGGTTGGATGGTTTGAGCTGGCAGAGGCTCGGTTGTTGGGTACAGATCTAGTACAGGATGCCTTGGACAAGGTCAGGATTATTCAGGACAGGCTTCGTACAGCTCAATCCAGGAAAAAGAGTTATGCCAACTGTAAGGTTCGTGATTTGGCTTTCACGGTTAGCAAGCAGGTATTGCTTCGAGTGTCGCCTATGAAAGGCGTGATGAGGTTTAGGAAGAAGGGCAAGCTTAGCCCTAGGTTTATTGGCCCGTTTGAGATTCTTGATCGAGTAGAAGAGGTGGCTTACATACTTGCGTTGCCACCGAGTTTATCAGTTGTGCATCCAATGTTTTATGTGTCCATGCTTCGGAAGAATCACGGCGATCTATCCCACGTGCTAGATTTTAGCACATTGTCCAGTTGGACAAGGACTTGTCTTATGAGGAGCAACCGGTAGCTATTCTAGACCGGCAGGTTCGTCAGTTGAGATCGAAGATTTTTCCTTCTGTTCATGTTCAGCGGAGAGGTCAGCCTGCTGAGGCATCAACCTGGGAGTCTGAGTCCGACATGCGGAGCCGTTACCCCCATCTTTTCCCCGACTCAGGTACTTCCTTCTTATGTCTGTTCGAGGAAGAACGATTGATTTAGAGGTGGAGGATGTGATGACCCAAAAGTTCATCACTTGTTTTAGAAATATAATCTGTGTTTTGAGGCCTTAAAAACCTCCTTCGGCATTACCTTGATTTGCGTGCATAGTCCGGGCGTGTAGCCAGAAAGCCGTTTTGTGAAAATATGTGAAAATGTTGAAATTTTGACTTAAAATGCATTTAAGTTAACTTCGGTCAACATTTTGAGTAAACGCACCCGGACCCGTGATTTGACGGTCCTGCAGGGTCCGTGGAAAAATATGGGACTTAGGCGTATGCCCGGAATCGAATTCCGAGGTCCCAAGCCTGAGAAATGTTTTTTTAAAGAAAATTATTTTTTGGAAATTTTCATGAGTTTTGGAAATGAAATGCATTTAGAGTTTGATGATATCGGACCCGTATTTTAGTTCGAGAGCCCGGTACAGGTCTTATATGTGAGATAAGATGAGTCTGTGAAATTTGGTAAGAAACGGAAGTTGTTTGAGGTGATTCGGACCCGTAGTTGTGAAAATTCCTACTTTTGAAAGTTTTGAGATTTTTCTTATATTTCTATGCTAAATTCGTTGTTTAAGAGGTTATTTTGGCGATTTGATCGCACGGATAAGTTCATATGAAGTTTTAGAGTTAGTATGCATGTTTGGTTTGGAGCCCCGAGGGCTCGGGTGAGTTTCGGATAGGTCTTGGAAGGTTTTTGAACTCATAAAAGTTGCAGGTTTTTCAGTTCTGGTGTTATGGTATGTTCTTCTTCGCGTTCGCGGAAGGACTCTCGCAAACGTGAAGGGTTAGTCAGGCTGAAGGAGATCTCCTTCCACGCGAACGCGAGACAAAGGACGCGAACGCGAAGCTTTGGGGGTGTTTACCTTGACGAATGTGAGCCTTCTATTGTGAACGCGAAGGCCTTTGGGCCTGGGCAGGGGGAAGGGAATTTTGTGCTACGCTAATGCGGCCACTAACCCGCGAACGCGAAGGCTCGAGGAGTTAAAGCTCTATGACGCGAGCTGACAAACGCGAATGTGATGGCTAATTGGCCTGACCCATCGCGAACGCGATGAAGGTCTGTCCAGTGATTTTAAAACAGAAGCAAAAATGTGATTCTTCAAAATTTTCATTACTCTTTCACTTAAACTCGAACGTGGAGGTTTTGTATTCTTAAACTTGTTTTCTTCAATTTTCATTAACACCCATTAGATTTCTAGGTCTAAATCATGTTCTTAAGGGTGGAAATAAAGGATTTGGGTAGAGTTAGGGCTTTTTGATTAATTGGGATTTACACCTCGTTTTGGGGTCGGATTTCGAAACTTATTGCATATTTGGGCGAATGGGCGAATGGGTGAACGGATTCTGGTCCGAACCTCGAGTTTCGACCAAGCGGGCCCGGGGTCAAATTTTGACTTTTTGGGGAAGATGATGGAAAACCTATAATTTAGCCTTGGGGTTGGATTATTTAGCATTTATTGACGTTGTTATATTAATTTGAATTAGATACAAGCAATTCGGAGGTGAATTCTAAAGGAAAAGTAGTGTTTACGGCTTGAGTTAGCCGTGGAAGTTTGAGGTAAGTGGTTGGTCTAACCCTAGCTTGAGGGATTAGGAGTTGTGTCCTATTTTCTACATGTTACTTGTTGAGTCCAACGTATAGGCATGGTGACGAGTATCTATACGTCGGTGTCGAGCATGACCGTGAATCTTAAATTAAAATTATTGTTTTCTTGAGAAATACTACGAATGCCTAAGTTGTTGATTCTTTGTGTTGAGCAAGGTTTATGATCATTTTCGTGGAGATTACTTATAATTGAGTGTTGGTGCTAGTTGAGGTAGCTAGATGTTGTAACAAGTTTGGTTATAGCTGATTTTCTCATGCCGGGACGTATTTACTTAAATTGTTGATTCCCTTGCCGGAATAGTATTGTTTCCTTATTGGTCCCTTGTCGGGGCCCTTGTTGTGATTGGTGTGGAAATATATATATATATATATATATATATATATATATATATATATCGGGTTGCACACCGCAACAATGATATGAATGGGTCAGGTTGCGTGCTGAAACAACTATATAATTGGATCGGGTTGCACGCCGCAACAATGATAAATGATATGGATCGGGTTGCGCGCCGCAAAAGTGATATTATGTTTTGGATCGGGTTGCGCACCGCAATAATTAATAATATAAATTGCTTATAGATTGGTTGTGACTTCCTTATTGTTTGGTTGTAAATTGTAAGTTGTCCTTAAGCCTTTTTCTATTAAATTATTATTGGTATTGATATTCCCTCACTTCATGTACCCCATCTTTACTTATTTATTTTTGTTTAATTTCTACTGCGTAGTCTATATATATAACTGCACAGGTTTATTTGGTAGTCTGGTCCTAGCCTCATCACTACTTTGCCGGGGTTAGGCCAGGCACTTACCAACACATGGGGTCGGTTGTGCTGATACTACACTCTGCACTATGTGCAGATCCCGGAGCGACAACTTTTGACCATAGCTTTGGGTGGCAGCCTTCAGTCTAGTCAGAGATCCCAAGGTAGTCTTGCAGACGTCCGCAAGACCGACGTTCTCTTCTATCTTTATATGTATTATGTTTTCATCTACTTCCGAGACAGACATTACTTTTCTTTTAGACATTTGTATGTAGTATTCGTAGACAGTCCTTGATATTGTGAAACCGGATTCTGGGTAGAGATATATGTTGGCATAGTCGAACTGGTTATGGTTTAATTTATCAGATTAAGTCTTCCGCTTGTTTTTTTATTTATTGTTAAAGCTTCACTGTTGATCACATGTTAGTTTAAATAGTTAACAAGGGCTAATGAATGAGTTAATAATTTTGAAATAAGTGGCATACCTAGCTTCCATGAGTAGGCGCCATCACGACTCCCGAGGGTAGGAAATCTGGGTCATGACAGCACTCAATTTAGTATTTGGCTAGCCGTAAGAACGGCTTCCCCCCACAAGTTCTGTGGCAAACCAGAACTTATCAATAATGTTTTCATCATCCCCTTTAATGAACGATTCTTTCTTTCTGCAATCCCATTGGATTTGGGTGTGTAAGTGTCACGACCCAGATTTCCCTCTCTCGGAGACATGATGGGCCTACTAACCTAGGCAAGCCAATCCTTAACTATTTACTTCATTATCCAATTACTTCTTTTAAGCAATTATAAAAGCGATAATCATGATAACAGCGGAAATTTAATAATTAAGCGGAAGACAATGATAGAATAACTGAAATCCATGAATATTACATCACCCAAAACCTGGTGTCACAGTGGCACAGATGATTTAAGAATGCTAAATACAAAGTCTGAAAATAAAGACACACTGTCTCAGAAAAGAAGAGAAGAAACAGGAAAATAAAGGATAGAGGAGACGTCGGGCCTGCGTACGCCAGCAGGGCTACCTCAGAGTCTCGGTGGACCGAAGGCTGGCTCCCGAACTACTGTTGCGCACCAAATGCTACTCTGGGATCTGCACACAATGCAGAGCGTAGTATCAGCACAACCGACCCCGTGTGTTGGTAAGTGTCTAGCCTAACCCCGGTGAGGTAGTGACGATGCTAGGACCAGACTCCAGATAAACCTACGCAGTTAGATACATATATAGCGAAAAAAAAGATAAACAAGAATAGATATTTTAAATGGGAGGGGAACATGTTTCGGGGATAGCAGATAATATAGAACTTCAAGAGAATAATAAGGAAAATCAACAATTTAACTCTAACATGGATGAGGGAAATAAAAGCAGATTTCACTGTCAGTAAACATCTCGTTGCAGGCGTGCAACCTGGTCCTATTTCTCATATTTCCGTGGTAGGCGTACCACCCGCTCCCATTTTATCAAATCTCATGGTAAGTATACCACCCGCTCCCATTTTATCGTAACTCGTCATAGGCATACCACCCGCTCCCATTTTATCAATAACTTGTGGTAGGAGTACCACCCGCTCCCATTTCGATCCAACACAATATCACAATAATATTCCGGTAAGGGAACGAAAGCAACATAGAAATTTCCCAGCAAGGGAACAACTATATCAAATCTACCATCCCGGCAAGGGAGAACCAACTATAACCAATCCTAACTCAATTCCTACTCAGTAAAATTAATATCAATACTCAAGCATAAATAAAATCCACGAGAATAAACTAAATCTTTACTCATTATCAGTCATTTAAGAACACAACAACTATCAACTTAAGACTCACGGTCATGCTCGACACCAACGTATAGATACTCATCACCATGCCTATACGTCGTACTCAACAAGAAGCAAATAGCAATTATGACTCAACTCCTAATCCCTCAAGCTAGGGTTAGACCGGACACTTACCTCAAACTTCCACGGCCAACTCAATCCTCAATTACCGCTTTTCCTTTCGAATTCGGATCCAAATCAATTGTATCTATACATAAATGACTTCATAACATCAATATATGCTAAACAATTCAAATCCAATGCCTAATTATAGCTTTCCAATCATTCTTTCTAAAACCCAAAAACTGACCCCGGGCCCGCTAGGTTAAAACACGAGGTTCGGACCAAAATCAAATCCCCTATTCACCCATGAGCCCAAATATATAATTATTTCCAGAATTCGACCCCAAAATGAAGTCTAAATCACCATTAATCAAAAAGCCCTAGTTCTACCCAAATCCCTAATTTTCTACCTTAATTACATGTTTTAGGCCTAGAATTCTAGTGGGTGTTAATGAAAAATGAAGGAAATAAGTTAAATATTACTTACCCAAGAAGCTTTGGTGAAGAAGTGCTTCAAACATCGCCTAGGATCTTTGGAGAAGAAAGGTTATATGAAATTTTTGTGAAATCCCGTAAGTATTCTATTTTGGGTCTTTCAAAATAACTGGGCAAAAAAACCTCTTTCGTGTTCGCGACAGACTCATCGTGTTCGCAAAGAGTCAGGCCCACAGATCTTCCTGTTCGCATAAAGCTGCTCGCATTCGCGGAGAAAAATCTCCCCAGGCCTACGAGTTCGCGGACCATTGGTCGCGTTCGCGATGACTAAGATGGTGACCCATCCCTTGAACCCTACGCGTTCGCGAGTGGACGGACGCATTCGCGAAGGGTCTCTCCCCTTAGCTTTGCATTCGCCTCCAATCCTTCGCGTTGGCGAAGAAGAGACTGGCACTTGGGGATTTTGCCTTACGCGTTCGCATGTGGGACTACGCGAACGCGAAGAACAATTTCCTTGTGCACTGACTGCAGAAAATCTGCAACATTTTCTAAGTTCAAAACTCCCCGTAACACATCCGAAACACCCCCGATCCCTCGGGGCTCCTAACCAATCCCACGTACTAAATTAAAAACATCATACGAACTAATCCATGCGATCAAATCGCCAAAATTACCTCAATAACAATGAATCAAACCTCAAATTCAAGAACCTTTTTCTCAACTTCATCAAGTTTCAAATTTAGAAATTCGATGTCAAAGGACGTCCGTTTTTAACCAAATTTTACAGGAAGGACTTAACCACATATAAGACCTGTACTGGGTGTCGGAACCAAAATACTGGCCCGATACCATCGCTTTCTAATCAGATTTCATTTTAATTTTCCTTAACAATTTCAGAAAACCAATTTTACTTAAAAATTCATTTCTCGGGCTTGGGACCTTGGAATTCAATTCCGGGCACATGCCCAAGTCCCATATTTTCCTACGGACCCTCTGGGACCATCGGATCATGGGTCCGGGTCCGTTTATCCAAAATATTGACCAAAGTCAAATTTGCTCATTTTATAATCAAAACTTAATATTTTTCACAGATTTTCATATTTAGGTTTTTCGACTATGCGCCCGAACTGTGCATGCAAATTGAGGTGACTCTAAAGGAGTTTTTTTACGCCTCGGAGTCATAGAGTTTAATTTTAAAACAAATGATGACCGTTTGGGTTATCACATTCTCCACCTCTAAAACAACCGTTCGTCCTCGAACAGACATAAGAAGGAAGTACCTGAGTCGAGAAAAAGATAGGGATAACGGCTCCGCATATCAGACTCGGACTCCCAGTTCGATGCCTCAGCAGGCTGGCCTCTCTATTGAACACGAACAAAAGGAAAACTCTTCGACCTCAACTAACGAACATGTCGGTCTAGGATAGCTACCAGCTCCTCCTCATAAGACAAGTCCTTGTCCAACTGGATAGTGCTGAAATCTAACACGTGGGCTGGATCGCCATGATATCTCCGAAGCATGGACATATGAAACACTGGATGCACGGCTGATAAGCTCGGCGGCAATGCAAGTCTATAAGCCACCTCTCCCACTCTATCAAGAATCTCAAACGGACCAAATAAACCTAGGGCTAAGTTTGCCCTTCTTCCCAAATCTTATCACGCCCCTCATAAGCGACACTCAGAGGAATACCCGCTCACCAACCATAAAAGCAACATCTCGAACCTTGTGGTTTGCATAACTCTTTTGCCTGGATTGAGTTGTGCAAAGCCTATCCTGAATGATCCTGACCTTGTCCAAGGCATCCTGAACTAGGTCCGTACCCAACAATCGAGCCGCTCCCGACTCAAACCAGCCAACCGGAGACCGACACCGCCTACCATAAGAAGCCATCTGAATGCTCGACTGGTAGCTGTTGTTGTAGGCAAACTCCTCTAAGGGAAAAACCTAATCCCACGAACCTCCAAAGTCAATAACACAAGCTCGAAGCATATCCTCCAAAATCTGAATAGTCCGCTCGGACTGACCGTCCGTCTGGGGATGAAATATTGTGCTCAACTTAACCCGTGTGCCTAACTCTCGTTGAACTGCTCTCTAGAAACGCTAGGTAAACTACGTACCCCGATACGAAATGATAGATACGGGCACACCATGAAGGCGAACAATCTCCGGAATATAGATCTCAACTAACCTCTCAAAAGAATAGGAGACTGCCACAGGAATGAAATGTGCTGACTTGGTCAGCCTATCAACAATGACCCATACTGTGTCAAACTTCTTCCGAGTCTGCGGGAGTCCAATAACAAAGTCTATAGTAATCCGCTCCCACTTCCTCTCGGGAAGCTCGATCCTCTGAGATAAACCACTAGGCCTTTGATGCTCATACTTAACCTGCTGACAATTCAAACACCGAGCTACATATGCAACAATATCCTTCTTCATTCTATGCCACCAGTAATGCTGCCGCAAATCCTGATACATCTTCGCGGTTCCAGAATGAATAGAGTACCGGGAGCTATGTGCCTCCTCTAAAATCAACTCTCAGAGCCCATTCGCATTAGGCATACAAGCTCGACCATGCAATCTCAAAACTCCATCATCATCTAAGGTAACCTGTCTGGCACCTCCGCGCTGCACCTTGTCTCTAAGGACATACAAATGGGGATCATCATACTGCCGATCACGGATACGCTCTAATAATGAAGAACGAACGACCGTGCAAGCTAACACACGACTGGGATCGAAAACATCCAGTCTCACGAACTGATTGGCTAAAGCCTGAACATACAAAGCAACCGGCCTCTCATCGATCGGAATATAAGCAAGACTGCCTATACTAGTTGACTTCCTACTCAAAGAATCGGCCACCACATTGGCCTTCCCAGGGTGATATAAAATGGTGATATCATAATCTTTCAACAACTCCAACCACCTTATCTAACTCAAATTCAACTCCTTTTGCTTGAACAAATACTAAAGAGTCTTGTGATCCGTGAACATCTCACATGCCATGCCATACAGATAATGCCTCTAAATTTTCAATTTGTGGACTATGGCTGCCACCTCCAAATCATGAACTGGATAGTTCCTCTCATGAATCTTCAATTGCCTCGAAGCATAGACAATGATTTTGCCATCCTGCATCAACAATGCTCCAAGCCCAACACGGGAAGCATCACAATAAACTGTATAAGGCCCTGAACATATGGGCAAAACCAACATCGGTGCCGTAGTCAGAGCTGTCTTGAGCTTCGAAAAGCTAGCCTCACACTCATCCTACCACCTGAACTGGGCACTCTTCTGGGTCAATCTGGTCATCGGGGCTGTAATAGATGAAAACCCATCCACGAACCGACGGTAGTAGCCTGCCAATCCCAAGAAACTCTGAATCTATGTAGCTGATGCTGGTCTAGGCCAGCTCTTAACTACCTCAATCTTATTCAGATCAACCTGAATACCCTCTGCTGATACAACATGACCCAGGAATGCAACTGAATTCAACCAGAACTCACACTTGGAGAACTTTACATATAACTGACTATCCCTCATAGTCTGAAGAACCACTCTAAGGTGTTGCTCGTGCCCCTCCTGACTGCGAAAATATATCATTAATGAAGACTATCACAAACGAGTCCAAATAAGGCCTGAACACTCAGTTCATCAAATCCATAAAAGTTGTTGGGGCATTTGTCAACCCGAATGACATAACCAAAAACTCATAATGCCCGTACTGAGTGCGGAAAGCTGTCTTAGGGACATCGGATGCCCTAATCCTTAACTGATGGTAGCCAGATCTCAAGTCAATATTGGAAAATACCTTGGCACCCTGAAGCTGATCGATCAAATCATCAATCCTCGACAACGGATACTTATTCTTGATTGTTACCTTGTTCAATTGCCGGTAATCAATATACATTCTCATTGACCCATCCTTCTTCTTGAAAAACAACACCGGCGCACCCCAAGGCGAAATACTGGGTCTAATGAAACCATTCTCAAGCAAGTCTTGCAACTGTTCATTTAACTTTTTCAACTCCGGTGGGGCCACACGATATGGCGGAATAGAAATAGGTTGAGTGCCCGGAGCCAAATCAATGTAAAATTCAATATCCCTGTCGGGTGGCATACCCGGCACCGGCAGGTCTGAAGGAAATACCTCAGGAAACTCCCGAACAACGGGCACGGAATCAATAGAAGAGACCTCAGCACTAGAATCGCGAACATAAGCCAAATAGGCCAAACATCCCTTCTCAATCATACGTCGAGCCTTCACATACGAGATGAAACTGCGAGTAGAATGACCTGGAGTACCTCTCCACTCAAAATGAGGCATACCCGGTAAAGTTAAGGTCACAATCTTGGCATGACAGTCCAAGATAGCGTGGTAAGGTGATAACCAGTTCATCCCAATATAATATCGAAGTCGACCATATCTAAAAGCAACAAGTCTATACGAGTCTCAAGACGCCAAATCACTACAATACAAGAACGATTGACTCGATCGACCACAATAGAATCACCCACTGGTGTAGACACATAAATAGGAACACTCAATGAATCTCTAGGCATGACTAGGCACGGTGCAAAATAAGATGATACATACGAATACGTAGACCTTAGATCAAATAACACTGAAGCATCTCTATCACAAATCAGAACCGTACCTATAATAACTGCATCTGAAGCCTCAGACTCGGGCCTGGCCCGAAGAGCATAATAGCAGAGCTGGGCCCCACCACCCTGAACCACATCTCTAGGTCGGTCTACTGCCGGTTGGCCTCCACCTCTAGCAGTCTGATCTCCATCTCTAGGACCTCTACCTCCAACTCTACCCCCAACCTTAGCTGGATGGGCGGGCTGTGGAATACCTGGTGCCTGTACCATGGCACGAAATTACTGTTAGTAAAAATATTAAGATTACTACTTTCAACATTAGTGTTAATTTGATTTATACCTTCAGTAAGGAGATCGTGAATAATCACTTACAATTCCTAGACTTGGGTAATAACAGACTTGCTATCTAGCATTTTGTAGTCCAAAAACTTTGCAGCAAAGAACTTCTTCAACCCGGCATCTTCGGTTTTGTATTTCTTTTCAAGCGTAGTCCACAGTTCTTTTGATGTTTCCATGCCACTGTAGACGTTATACAAAAGCATCCTCCAGCCCGCTTAGAATATAATTCTTGCACAAAAAATCTGAATACTTCCACGCCTCAATCACGAGAAAGCGTTCAGTTTCTGGAGTTTCATCGGACAGCACAGGAACATCTTCCCTGATGAACTTCTGGAGACTTAGAGTAGTCAAGTAGAAGAATATTTTTTGCTGCCAGTGCTTGAAATAAATTCCGGAAAATTTTTCGGGTTTCTCCGCCGGTGCTAATGCTGTCGATGTTGTTCGCTTGTTGAGGCATTGGCAGTCACCATTGGAATAGCTTGGTTCACATTTTCATTAGTCATTTCTGTAAAAGAATGACACAAATGTTAAAATCACGTAGAGTCTAATCTCCAATAGAGTACAAAACCACAAAGGATTTACTCTCCAGAAACAGTGAGTACAAATACAAAAAATATATATTAAATTCCTTAAATTTGTTAGTAAACTGTATTTGTAAAATAATTCTGGAAAATATAAATGAACATAAACAGAAATGTAAACGAAATAACAAAAACCAATTCGAGCCCATTGAATTCACAATATTTCCTTAAGGAATTTAATTCCCTTCTAGTACCCAAGGTTATGGATTATTTTTTTCAAGGATAGAACGAATTATACACTGGTATAGTGGTACTTCAAACTCCAGCGTTTCAGCGAACACAAAGTTCGGTAGCAAATCACACTTACTGTTGCTTTGTTTGATGTTAAAACTATGCAGAAGAAGGAGCAGTAACTCAGAAAATTCGTATGGAAATTCTGAGCAGAATAGTCTTGTATTTATAGCCAAAGTTGAGCTGAAATCTGAAGAGGTGCAACTTTTCAGAATGAATGTTTATACAAAATGGCCACAACATAAATGACTATTTACTCAACAATAAAGAGGGAAAATAAAGAGGGTAGGATTTAATATTAATATTATGTTATTAAAACAAATATTTAATAACATTTATGTTAATATTTTACTGTTAACTAATAAATTTAGTCAAAAAAAATAATCAATCAATCATTTAACCAAATCTTAATCCGAAGCCGAAGCCGAAGCCGAAGCCGAAGCCGAGCCGAGCCGAGCGAGCGACAATGATGACAGCGCGAGGCTTGCCTTCTTCTCAACTCTTTAAGAGCTAGAAGAAGAGCAATTGCTTATATACCCCTAAAACACCTCTTTCTCTTCCAATATGGAACAATGTCCCTTTGCAAAGGGGGAAAACTTAAAATTTCACTCAAAATTTTTATTTCCCTCCATACTTAAATACATAAAACTCCAACAAAAATCTTTTTATGCGATCAATGAATTATAATTTGTGATAGCAATGGTAGACTGATCTATCTAGATTCTAGTTGTATGATCATCGTACATGCTGCCACGATGGATCAAAATTCAAAAATAGCCATAGTTTTTAATGATAATTGAAAAACAGTCACAATTTCAAAAGTAATCGAAATTTAGCTACTTTGTTGGAAAAAATTAAATGATTATGGAGAATAAAAGGTTTAGCTTGAGATGTGTCAAAGACACTGTCCTTAAGGATATTTTTCTCACACCGCAATGAATAAAATTAGGTGTATCCCCCATGATTCAACAAACCCTTCTAGTGTAACTAGGAGCAGAAACAACAAAGATTAATGAGAAAAAATCCAGCATAAAAGAAAAGGGAGGAAAAGTTTTAACTTTATTTTTTCACTACATTTTGTTATGAAGGTGAAGAGATATGTATAGTCTGAAACAGAAGTAGACTCTCTGTTCCATATTAGAGACTATTCAAGGAAAATAAACCATCAGGAAACGTTCAGCAATAAAGACTATATGTTAATAAAGCCATTAAGATTAGTCATTGATTTTTCAATACTAACGTTGTTGACTTTTCAATAACGTACAAATCCATACTAATGAGCATTCAATTATCTAATTTATTTTGTCCCAAATTGAATTCAAAATTAACTAATTTTCTGTCACAAATATTTTTAAAATAATTACTATAATAATGACCCATTAATATAGTAGTAAGAAAATAAATCTAGACATATTTTTAGAATTCTTTTTTTGAGATATCAAAAGTATTTTTCTATCCATCCCCCACATATCTCAAAAAGAATATAAAAAATAATAAAATAATTTGTTGGATTTCACAAATGAGCATAATGTAGCGAATCTGTTGTCTCTTGGACTATGAACCAGACCTAGATAAAATAAGATTAAACTTACAGAACAATTGGTGAAGTTTAAAACTTTTATGAACCAAAAATTCTTTTGTAAGTTTAGTGTCTTATCTATCATATTATCCCGCACACACTTTGTTGTTTGACACGGTTTTGCGCTAATAGGCCATGCGCACGTCTGGTTTTCATGAGTGCTCTAGAAATTTCGCTACAAATTTCATAGGAGCGACCCCACTCCACACTTATATAGGTATAAAAGGCTACGGATTACTAGATTAAGAGTTTAATAACTCAGCATCACATTCCTTGCAGTCTTGCACTATATATACACACCATAGAAAGGGATATAATTTAATAGTGCAAATTTGATCAACTAATGACTTGTTATTACCCATATGAACCTACTTCATGGGATCTTCAATCACATAGGCTGAGTTACCATTACAGTTGATATAACTTAAATTGGCAAAAGTCCCATTCTCCTCGATGTTTCAGATATTAATTTTCTTCTCAAAGGCTTAGTCAAAGGATCGTCCAAATTCACTTCTGAGTTCACATAATCTATGGAAATAATTCCATATCTCAGCAGCTAATTTATCACATTGTGTCTCAATCAGATATGTCTACTCTTCCCATTAAAAGATTTAGTTTTGGCAATGGCTATTGCAGCTTGGTAATCACAATGCATCGACACAGAAGGTGTCGGTTTAATTCCTAGTGGAATACCCGCCAAAAGGTTCTTTAAACACTCGGCCTCATTGCCAGCTAATTCCAATGTCACAAACTCAGATTCCAGGGTAGATCTTGCTATTATTATTTGTTTAGCTGATATCCATGCCACAACACCCCCACCGAGGGTGAACACGTAATCACTAGTGAATTTTGTCTCATCTGAATCAAAGCTCCAATTAGCATCACCGTATCCTTCTAGTACAGTGGAAAATCCACTATATTTAATACCATAGTTTATGGTACCTCTCAAATATTTTATTACTCTTACTAATGCATTCCAGTGATCGTGACTGGGGTTTTGAGTATATCTACTCAATCTACATACAATTGATAATAGGCTAGATTCATGCAATTTGGCGACTGTTTATGCCCCAGCTTGACCGTGTTTCATTGTTATAATATAGTTAAATGAGCTCTAATTGTGAATTTCACACTTTACAGGAGTGAGTGGCATGCATGAGGCCTTAAATCTGTATATGGAGCTAATTGAAGCAAGAAAAATCCCTAGAAGCTGAGTATGTGGGAAGACGAGAGAAAGAAGAAATAAAATAAAGACATGGACTAGCGCGGCCATTAGTGCGTCCACTAGCGCGATCACGCTAGCCCATGAAGTCGATGCAGAATGATAGGCTATATGCGTGGTCATTAGCGAGTTCACTAGCACAACCGCGCTAGCCCAATTCCGAAAAATTAAACTTCAGGGTAAATTTGGAAGTTCGGGAGCAAATCCACTTAACCTATAGTAGGTCTAGCTCACCCAAGAGATTATAATTAAGGTTTTCATAACTTAATTCAGGGCAAGGAGAGGCAAGAGGCAAGGGGGATAATTCAACATCGAGTTCTTCCTTTCTCCCTTTTGTTTTTTTTATGATTTGTGATGAATTTGAATATTGTTGTGATGAACACTAGTATGAGTAGCTAAATATTTAGTCTAAGGTTTTGATGGAACATATTGAAGGATGAACTTCTTGTTATGTTAATATAGTTTGCCCGGTTTAATCTCTATTTGTTCAACTATGTTCTTATTGTAGTTAATTGATAGGATCCTCAATTAGCTGTGCCTATTTAGTGTGCATAACTCGGGAGAGAGAGCATATTTAGGTCAATTATTGAACACCACCACTCCCAAAGTATATGAGGGATCAATAACCGATAGTTTAAAGGCGGGATTAGGGATAACGAAGCCTTGGGTGCAATCTAAAGGGAGCTGTAATAAATAAAGCCAGCTAGCATAACTCGGGAGAGTGCGTCTAGTAAATTTTCGTGATTACTCGAGGAGAGATTTGCAGTAATAAGAGTGCTCATGATTGATAGAGACGATTAGGCAATTCTATGTGAAACATAACCGCAAGGGATTCCATCAATAGGGGAAATCATAACCTTAGAACCTTCTCTTAATTGTTTACAACTTAAACATAGTTAGTTTAAGTTGCGTATTTACATTCATTCTTAGTTAGTAGAAACATCCTCAATTGTTATTCATAAAGTTTGGGAAGTTGATTACATAGAAGTTCGTAAGTCTAACGAGAGTAATTGATAGGTTAATTCCTTGTGGGTTCGACTCTGGGCTAAATACTCGGATTATATTTGCATCATCCGTGTGTTCTTTTTATAAGGCATAGTTGGGCGTAATTAAATTTTGGCGTCGTTGCCGGGGAATTAACTGTGTTCTCAATTACAAGTGAAAAGAAATACCAAATTTTTTAGTGTAGTCATTGTTCTTCCTTTCAAATCTTTACATTGAAATTTTAACATTTGTTGACTTGGTTGTACATGTGCATGTCTAGAAACTCATCGAGAACTGGTCAAGTATTCGAGGCTTTATCCGATCCTGAAAATTTTTTTAAGGCCTTGAACCGGACCAACCGAAAAAGCAAACAACAACAAATTTTAAAGGAAAAATATTTTTAGAAAATTCAGTATTTTTTGTTTCAATAATAGTATTGTTTTCAAGTACATCACTTTCGACTAATAAAAATCTGTATGCTACACTGTGTTCAGCATACCCAATAAACATACAATCAGATACTTTTGATCCTATTTTTCTTTTCTTAGGATCATGCAACATAACTTTAGCAAGCCCCCCCCCCCCCACCGTCAAATATTTCCATTAGGCGGATACCCTTTCCACAACTCATAAGGAGTTTTACCCGTTTTCTTATAAGAAATTCTATTTTGTAAATGACAAGCAGATAAAATGGCTTCACCCTAAAGATTATCCGGAGCACCAGAACTAACAAGCATACTATTAATCATTTCCTTTAAGGTCCTATTTTACCTTTCCGCTATACCATTTTATTGAGGAAAATATGGCTGAGTTATCTCGTGAATTATGCATTTTTTTCTCACAATAATCATTCAACAAAATAAATTCACCACTTCTATCGGATCTAACTCTTTTGATTTTTTTATCTAATTGATTTTCTAATTCAGATTTATCAACTAAAAACTTATCAAAAGCTTTATCTTTTTTCTCAACAAATAAACTTTTGTATATCTAGAAAAATCGTCTATAAAAGTCACTAATTTTTTCCCCTCCTCTAGTCATAGTTTGTTTCAAGTCTCCTACATCCGTATGAATTAAACTTAATAATTCAGATTCTCTAAATACTGAAGCACATGATTTCTTAGTTTGTTTAGCTTCTGCACAAACTTCACACTTATCAATATTCAAAAAACTATTTGAAATAAGACCTTCAGAATGCATTTTCCTAATATAAGATAAACTAACATGTCTTAATTTAGCATGCCATAAATTAAAAGAATCAATCAAATAGGCAGAAGTACTAGCATTTTTATTGATAATATTGAGTACAAACAAGCCTTTATTATAATAACCTTTGCCAACAAAATTATTATTCTTGGTCAACACGACCTTATTAGATTCAAAAGAAACCTTCACTCCCCTTTTCCTAATAATCCCACAAAGACCAAATTGGCTCAGATACTAAAATATGCAATACGTCATTCAATGCCAAAGTTATGCCAGATGTGAGTTGAAGAAGAACTTTGCCTTTTCCAAGAACTGGGGTAGTGCTTGAGTCACCAAGATATATAATTTTTTCTCCTTCCTCAATTTCCAGTTGAAAAACTGACTAGCCCGTGCTATTTTCATGCAATTGATGTGGTATTATTTTCACGAAAAACTGACTTAATACCAACATAGTTTATAGTTATATAAATGTTATTATATCCTATTTGAAATAATAAATTTAATTTTTTTTTTTTTTTTTACGTTTTTGTTAACTTAGGCGTCCAATCGAATAACAGGACATAAAATGGAACAGGGAGGGAGTAATAGTTTAGTTACTTTTGCAATAAGTTAAAGATTAAGACCTAAGCTTATTCAAAGTTCCTATTAATCCGCCAAAGCAAACATATTAACTTGTCTAATCAAAGTGAAGTCGATAATTTCAGCCAATGAAAATCAATTATAGAGGCCTCTCAATCCGGCACGAACTTCAAGATCAAATCTTAACCGTCCAATTATTTTTAGAAAACACAACTAACGCATTTAATAACCGTAGATAGTGGATTAGAAAAGCTCAGGGATAATCATTCTGAACCGTCAGATACACAATTAAATACCTCACAACACGTTATATATATAATCCTTACCTTCCACTCCTTGTAAACTTTTTAATTCACAAAACAAAGAGAGAGAAGAAGAACGAAGGAAAAAAAGGAGATTGCATAAGAGGTTAGTCAAAATGTCCCCGCATATATTTTTGAATTTCTCTTGTATATATGATATATGAAGAAATTGATCGGTTATATTTTCGATTTTTCTGTGGAAATTTTAGGGTTAGGGTTTCTGACCATCTATTAAGTTAGAATTGTAGGTATAACTGCATGAAGTTAGGGTTTTTACTGAATGTTTGATTTCTATAATATTTTAGGGATTTAACTCTTCTACTTTTGGTTCTTATGATAGTTTCGGAGTTTGCTGTTCTATTATAGGGATTTTAAAATAGAAAAGAGATTGCTCTCTTTTTTGTGAAATAGAGACTGCTTGGGTTGGATTCAACCCTTCTTATCCTGTTGCAAATTTGAATATGTTTTTCTATGATTTTTTTGAATTTCCTAGAATATTAGGACTAGTCAGCTACTTTTGATACTCATGATGTTTGAATGTATTTGGAACAATCAAAGAAGAATAAGAGGTGTATCTTCAAGTGCAAAGCTGGAATCTTCTATCCGTTTTTAATTCTTTATTTTGTGAAATCCTTAGTTTTTTTTTTTTTTTTTTTTTGTATTAGTGCGAAATTGTGTGTCTCAAGTTTTGTGCTAATAAGAGATGCTAGTGTGAGACAACACATTATTTTGGTGCTATTTTCAACATGGATTTCTGTTGTTCTGAACATATTTGAAAAAATCATTTCCAAAGTAAAAGATCATATAATTCCCTCCATCTAGCTATTGCTATGTCATTCTTTTTGGCATAGTGAGTACATTAATATTGCATGAAGCAGTCTTATGTTCTTCAAATTTGCGCAATCTGGGGGTTGATTGTTTAATATTCAATTTCCAATGGTGCAAGTTGAAAGTCTCAAATCTTTTATTTGGTCTCCACCACCTTGTTTTTAGTGCAAAGTTGAAACCCTTCATTTGTCTTGCTTCTTAATCTTATGAATTTCTGGGAGTGTTTCTTTTATAATTGCAAACTTAAGTCTTTCTCATGTCTTGATTAAAAAAACAGTTGGATTGTGGTATTCAGATGGCTCGTACCAAGCAAACTGCTCGTAAGTCTACAGGAGGAAAAGCTCCAAGGAAGCAACTTGCTACTAAGGTCTATTTCTATTTAGTTTATTCTTGGTCTTCACTAAAATATATTTTGTATGCACTAGTTTTTAATGTTGTATCTTATGTGTATTAGGCTGCACGTAAGTCTGCTCCTACCACTGGTGGTGTGAAGAAGCCACATAGATACCGCCCTGGTACTGTTGCTCTTCGGTAAGTACATTTTTAAGAACTTCTGGCTGTCTTCATTGTTTATCAATTTAATTGCATGCTTAATTAGCATTATATGTATGCAGTGAAATCCGTAAGTACCAGAAGAGTACTGAGCTCTTGATCAGGAAGCTTCCATTCCAGAGGCTTGTTCGTGAAATTGCCCAGGACTTTAAGGTAGATTTTGTGGATTAATTGTTTGGTTTATTGGTTCTGAATTTGATACCTTATGGTAAGGAAGATGTAGCCTATGTTGTTTTCTGGTGATTGATCATTCTTTGTGTATTTCTTTGTTTTTTCAGACTGATCTGCGTTTCCAGAGTCATGCGGTGCTGGCTCTGCAGGAGGCTGCTGAGGCCTATTTGGTGGGTCTCTTTGAGGACACTAACCTTTGTGCCATTCATGCCAAGCGTGTGACAATTATGCCAAAGGACATTCAGCTTGCCAGGCGAATCAGGGGCGAGCGTGCTTAATTTGGTCAACTCTGGCTAGTAGCGTCGTTTGTCCTTTTCTTTGTAAGACGTAAAGACAGTAATTAAATCTAGTAGTAGGGGCACTCGTCGTTGCTTTTGTTGGTGGGCCGGAGGTGTGCTGTAATTTGTTGATGTTTAGTTTTGGATGAGGGGTTAGAGCATGATATTTTGTTTGGATCTCTAATGTCACACCACTGGTCGAACAATGTTCAGTACTTTCATCTAATGGTTAGTTTCAAGTTGTTGTGAATAATTGATTATACTGTGCTCTTCGTAAACTTAGGATGCATTTGTACCATTTAATTGGATGGCTTGGATTTGGGTAGTGAAAGTGTGGACTATGTTTTCTGATGCATCTGTAGTAGTCACTATTCTGAGATTCTGATATATTTGGATCTGATGCTTACATAGTAGATTCTTGTTAGAAAGTATATCACATCAGGAAAATGTAGCCTTCATTTAGAATCTGGTTAACTCACAGCTTTGCCAGAAACATATCCTGATACTACTATCCGTATTAAAACCTGCTGTATTTCAGAAAAAGAGCATCCAACAACTGTATCTTGAAAGCTAAAGGCTTTATATGTTGTTTATAGCAGAAGTTGTTTAAATGAAAGAATTCATAATGTCTGCCGGCTCTTCGATGGCGTAGCTCTTTCAAATTCTTAGCATTCCCCTCAGCAAGACAACAATAAATTTAGTAAGATTTAGCCCCCTACGGGAAGATGCGATTCAATAGTCGTCATAAACCAACAAGTATTACTTACAAGAGGTGCAAAATGGTTATACATGTGTGTAAGTGATCCAAAGAGTGACTTTTATGCACAATGCTATGAAGCATTACGCTCTCCTTTTTTACTTTTATATCCATTCTAGCAGGATGAGAAAACAAGGGTGAATAACGGACAGTTTGCTCACACCCTCTCTGTTTTTCTAATAAACACCCCCCCCCCCCCCGCCAACTTCGGACTTTGGCATGGCCAGAATGTTTGTTTCTGTCACACATAAGACTAAAATTTCTGTTAGCGTACAAAAGAAAGAATCCTTCTAGACCTACATTTTTTGGGCATGCAACTGCTTTTTCTCTGACTCATTTTTAGTGGTTGTCGATATTTTTCCGAGTGTTGTATGTACTATCCATTATCTTTGAAGTACAGAGGTTTTCTCGGATATATTTGTTTCCTTTCATGCTTTATCCTTAAAGATTGTCTGGTCTTGTTTATTGAGTTTTGAGTTTGCATGAGAATAACTATTGATTCTTTACCATCTTTGAGGGATTTACACATCTGGATCTATATTTATTTTGGACACAAGAAATATCTCTAGAACCATAATTTGATTCAAGCACCCTTCTTTTTCCTCAAATAAATCTCTCCAAGGTTGACCATTTATCCAAGGTATAACAACTTTTTCTTTCAGCCTGCATTTTCTTTATCTTCAATTTTTATCTAGGGAATTATACAAATTGATTCGTGATCTTCTCTTCAGGATAGTTATTTTTTGGTGTAATTTTGGATTATAGTTTTTGTCTGAATTTTTATTATGAAAAATTTACCACATCTATATAAATATATTATGCTAAACCCAATAACAAAAGAGGTCTGGGTTCAATTGTAAGGATTGTGGATTCGCTGAAAAAAGTTGAGGGTTCGATTCCCCTTTAAAGCAGTATGTTATTTCGTTTGTTTTTTAAATATTTTTTTCACAAAACAACTGAACGACAACGTTTTCTTTACTTCCCTTTGAACAAATTCTAAATTTGTTGTATTTAAAAGGAAAAGCACTATTACATAAAGCAAAGAGAAATTCACTTTTCAATAATATAATATATATATATATATATAATATACTTATTTAAAAGGAAAAAGGCTGCACTATTACATAAAGCAAAGAGGAATTCACTTTTCAATAATACTCTTCGTTCCACTTTTCACTTTCTTCTTTCTCTCTGTCAATAGTAATTCAAACTGAAATGGTCTGAATTCTCCGGCGAACCTTGCCACCGACGTATATTCTTTTCTGTCGACTTTCGCTGCCGATCGTGTAAGTACAACTCCGATATTCTCTTTCATTTGCCTTATTACTTCATCAGTGTCACTCAGTACCTTCATATCGTCTTAATCTTCAAAAATTAGTCAGTAGAGTGATGTAGTTTTAATGTTGAAATGAGCCTTTTTTAGATTGTTTTCTTTTGATCATTTATTTTTGTCAGTTTATTTGCTCCGCCTCTATGTTGGAATAGAGTCATGTTTCACTTACTGCTATACTTATGCCCTTATTAAGAAGAAAACTTTCATGTCTACGGTAGAACTACAGTGGAAGAAATTCCAGTGCTTTTTTTTGAGACCCTATATTTGTAATTTAAAACTCATACACTTAGAATCTTAGCTCCGCCTCTAATTATTATTTGTGATTGTTTCAAAACATTAAAATAACTAAGCCTCTATCCCAAAACACGCTAGTGTCGACTTTATGAATCCTTTTTGTCCATATCACTCCCTTTATATCCGTCTCAATCTGATATTAAAAAATTGATTTGCCGAGCATTAGGAGTTGTTTACATTTTCTACTCGCATATAAATCTGTCACTTTAAAAAATTGGAGTATGTTTGGATTAGCTTATTGTAAGTAGCTGATAAGCTCTTTTAAGTGCTGAAACTGATATTTAAAATAAGTATTTATGTATTTGGTTAGAAGCCCTGAAACTGATAATAAGTGCTGAAACTGATATTTAAAATAAGTATTTATGTGTTTGGATAGAAGCGTTGAAACTAATAATAAGACGTTGATGTGTTTGATTAAAAAGTGCCGATAAGCTAATCTTTTGTTAAAATGACTAAAATACCCTTGAATTTTTTCCAAAAGATTATAAATTAAAAATTTCTTTGTAAAGAAGAGAATTAACAATGAATATGGAATGAAGAGAAGGTCAAGAAATTTATTTTGGAAAAAGCATTTTGTGAATTAGAAAATATTATTAAGGATAAACCAGTAAAAGTGTTGGTCAAATTAAAAGTGATTATAAGCTGAAAAGTCATAAATTGGAGGTGACCAACTTATGATTTATGGCCGATCTTAGCTTACAAGCACTTTGGGTATTTACCAAACACATAGATAAGTCAAAATGTGCTTATAAGCCAGTTTGACCGACTTATATGATTAACCAAACACCCTCTTGTTCCATAAGTAAACGTACTAACACAACTAAAATTTAACCCCAACTAATTTAATATGTTATTTTTTCTTGTAGAATAGTGGATTAATAGATTTTTAATCATGCAAGAGCAAATGAGTAAAAATCAGGAGGAGGTAAAGACATTGAAGAAATTGTATATTGATACTGCTCAAGAAGCATTGAAGATTAAACAAAACAATATCAAGTTTTGTGAGTTGTAGATAAAGAGAGCAGAACAGTCTCATCATAAGAAATTGAAAGAAGAATTGAGTAATGCAAAAGAGAATAAGGCTCAGGCAATGGATGTGTTATCCAATTTTAAGAAAAGGGTTCATGAACTAGAAGTTGAAGTAGCAAATAGAAGATTATCCGAGTCTAAAATATTCGATTCATTGGCATTGAAGACAAAGGAGTTTGAGCAAACTAAGATTGAACTTGAAAAATCTAAGGTTGAGATATCTTCCCTACATGAGAAGATTGAATCGTTAGAGGCTTTGTCCGAGCAGAATAACAGGCACGTGAATTGTTCTTGCGATGGGAAGATTGTCGATGCATTGGCGAAGGAAGTGGGATGTCTAAGATTTGAACTTGGATTGGCGAAGGCGAATTTGGGTAAGATTCAAGAAAGAGAGAAGTTTGCTTCTTTAAAGGCTAAGGCTTTGAGTGATGAGATGATCTTGGTTAGAAAAGAACTTAAATTGGCAACTGATGCAGAAGAAAAGAGCCAAAAGGCGTTGGATGATTTAGCGTTAGCGTTGAAGGAAGTTGCAAATGAAGCTACTGTAGCCAAGGAGAAACTTAGTGCTTCTCAAGTAGAATTAGAACAGCTAAAGAATGAGGCGCGACAATTGAAACAAATGGTCAGAAGGTCTGAAGAAGAAAAAGCACTTGCTCAGAAGGAGACTGCTAGAGTCGCGGAGTCTCTTAAA